>JAGKTI010017870.1:0-18150 GCA_018397915.1 Birgus latro
GGTAGTGCATTCCACTGATCAACTGCCCTATTTGGGAAATTAAATTTCCTTACGTCTTTATCGCCTCTCATTTTACGCCGAGTTTTACAGTGTTCTCTTGCTGATGTATCGCCATAGGTTATGTAATCATTTATGTCTATTTTCTCCTTCCCTGATATGCATTTATATAGCATAATCATGTCTCCTCTTTTCCTTCTCTCCAGTAGTGTAGGTAGATTCAGTTTTTCTAGTCCTTTTTCGTAGCTTAGATCCCTTAAGCTTGGTACCCATCTTGAACCACATTGATAAGATTGAACTTTTTCAATCTTATCAATGTGTTTTTTGAGATGAGGACTCCAGACCATTGACGCATACTCCACGGTTGGTCTGATGAATGATGTTATTATCTTTCTTAGCATGTCTTCATTTATGTATGTGAATGCTATTCTCATATTTGCAAGCAGTGTATACACATTCTGTACCTTCTCACTGATGTGATCAGCCGGAGATAATCTGTTACTGATAATCACACCTAGGTCCTTCTCTCTTTCTGATGTGTGTAGGGTTTTACTTCCTAACTTATAAACCCAATCAAGTCTTTCCCCACTTTTACCAAACTTGATTTCATGACACTTGTCCACATTGAATTCCATCTGCCATGTACTGCTTCATTCATGAAGTTTATTCAATTCTTCTTATAGCTCTATATAAGAGTCTGCATTAGTAATTTTCCTTTGTATTTTTGTATCATCAGCAAACATATCTAAATAGCTTTCATTTCCAATATTACTATCTATATCATTTATATACACTAAAAACATAACTGGTGCCAGCACTGAGCCCTGTGGAACTCCACTAGTCACTTCCCTCCATGATGAGTAATTCCCCCTTAGTACTGTTCCCATTTCCCTTTTTTTGAGAAAATCTTGTATCCAACAATACAGTTTTCCTCGGATTCTTCCTTGATGGTACAGTTTCCATAAAAGTCTTTGGTGTGGTACTCTGTCAAATGCTCTCTTGAAATCTAAATACTGTAGATACTGTCCACCTGTCCTTCTCTTTTTTGTAATGTTTCTGTTACTCTATCACAGTAGCTCAACAGATTAGTAACACATAACTTTCCCTTTCTCAAACCAAACTGTCTTTCTGTTATCATATTGTGTTCTTCTACATGATTTACCCAAACTTCTCTTACCAGCTTTCCTAATACTTTGCTTACAATGCTGGTTAGTGATACTGGTCGGCAATTGAGTGGATTCTGTCTACTGTATTTCCTTTCTTGAATAAAGGAACAATGATTGCTTTCTTCCAAATATCAGGTAGTTTACCTTGTCCCATGGATTCCTTGAATATTAAAGATAATGGTTTACTTAACTCCATTGCACATTCATGTAGCACCCAACATGAAATTTCATCAGGACCATTTGCTTTTCCTTTGTCTAATTTACTTAACTCCTGTATTTCTTTTTCTAATATTTGTATATCTGGTAATATGTGTGAGCATGCATGTTCCATATCATCGCTCTCAAGATTATTTTAGACTGTAAAAACTGGCTGGAAATTCTTATTTAGTGCTTCACAAATATTTTTCTCTTGTGTATAGATGATCCCCTTATCTGTAATGATTGTATTTTATCTTTTACTGTCGTTTTGCTTCGGATGTAGCTGTAGAATAGCTTCGGTTGATCACTACTTTTATTTATGATGTCTTCCTCAAACTGTCTTTGGGCTTCTCTCCTTGTTCTTGTATATTCGTATCTTGCCTGTTTATAGTTGTTATATGCCCTCTCACTATTGTGTCTCCTGTATCTATTCCACAACTTCTCTTTTTCTTTTTGATTTTTTACATTCTGTATTAAACCATTTCTTTATTTTCTTTTCTGCTTGTTTGTGCTGTGGGATGCTTTTGGAATCCTATTTCATAAAATTCGCAGAATTTTTTACATATAACATTTAAATCTTGTCCTCTAAGCTCCTTTTTCCAACCTATTTCTAAGGAGTACTTCTTTAGGTCATGGTAGTTTCCCTTTTAATAGTTTAGGCTCTTTTTGTAACTTTCATTGCTGTTAACTATGTCATATGAAATCCTGATGTTGCAATTTAGTACTACATGATCACTTTTGCTGAATGGAGTGTGATACATTATATTGTCAATATTGTTTTCTTCCTAGTAAATAAAAGATCTAGTACTGACAGTACATCAAGTCCTCTTTTTCTGGTGCTTTCCTTTACATGTTAAATTAGGAAAAACTCCTGCACTAGATCCAGGAGCTTTTGGTCCCAACAGCTTTCCTGGCTTTATTATATCTAGGGTATTCCAATTTATATTTGTATTAATGTATTAAAATCTCCAGTTAGTATAATTCTCTCCGATTTCTCCTCCATTCCATGTAGTATTGCTCTTAAACTCTGAACTGTACTCTCTGCCGGATCCTCATATTCGCCTCTTTCCCATGTGTTTGATCTGGGTGGCATGTATAAATTTGCCACAATCACTTTCCTTTCATATATAGACAGATAGATAGATAGACTTTCCTTTCAGATGTATTAATCCCTACTGCAAGCACTTCTACTTGTGAGGGAGTATCTAGTACTACTATTTTGACTTTTAGATTTTTCTTTGTTAATATCATAATTCCTCCTACTTTTTCAAGTTCCTATCTCTTTCCCAAATATTGTATTCCTCTAGGTTTAGGATGTCATTTGACATCCTTGGTGTTAATTGAACTTCAGTTAGACAAATAACATGTGGTTCATTTTCTCTGATGTAATCATTCATCTCTAATAATTTAGATACCATTCCATCTACATTTGAGTACTCTGTCAAATGCTTTCTTGAAATCTAGATAGATACTGTCCACCCATCCTTCTCTTTTCTGTAATGTTTCTGCAACTCTGTCATAGTAGCTTAATAGATTAGTAACACATGATTTTCTCTTTATGAAACCAAATTGCCTTTCTCTTATCAATGTGTGTGTGTGTGTGTGTGTGTGTAATTATACATTGGACTGTATAAAGTACATGCATTAAAGGATTTCTGGAACATAAAGTACTTGTAAAGTGTATGAGAAGTGTATACTGTGTATGAGTGCGTAGTTTTTTAGGGCATATATCTGTAATATATAAGTGAGGGGGGAAAGAGGGGATAAACAGGACTCATGGTGAAAAAAAGGTGGACTTCAACCATAATGTCAGAACCAAACTCATCTACAGTAATCTCTTTAATAATCGGACACCCAATTCCCAGACTCCCCAATGTCTGGACATTTTGGGCCCAGGCCTTCAGAACCCAAAAATGGCCAAAAAACACAAAAAAACAAAACAAAAAAAAATCCTTTTTTTTTTCATCTGTATTTTGAACTTGGCGCATGTCGCCGACCAGCTGTGTTTTGGCACATTGCTCCATCGACGTTCACCAGGGTGATACTATCTCCTCCCCATTTCCCGCTCACCCATCGCTGAGAGTGCATGCTTGTCACCCTGGCCACCCACATGCTCACTTCTGTGGTGGTGCCCTTCCTGCTGCAGGCCCTGTTGTTCGTCTGCTGCCTTTACTCGTGAGTGATGATGGCCACCCCACCCAAGAAGAGGAAACGAGTGGTCCTGACTCTGGAGAAGAAGAGGGAGATATTGGAGGTGGACGTGAGATGGTCGACCTCCCGCATCCTCCAAGAATTCAACCTGGCCTGCTCCACCTTGTTTGATATCAAGAAATCCTGGGACAAACTCACCCAATACATGGCTGACTTCTCATCGAAAACCAAATGCATCGTGCAGCGGAAGGCAGATCGACCACTCCACTCTGATTTGGTATCGACAACAACGTGCTGCTGGTGCTGGTACGGAGTTGAAGGCTGCTGCCGAGAAGTTCACGAGGTTACACGACACCCCAGACTTCAAGGCATCAAAGGGTTGGCTCTTCGCTTTCAAGTTGTGACATGGACTTACCAGCCATAAGGCCCATGGCAAAGCTCTGGATGCTAATGAGGAGGGAGAAGAGGAGTTTCAGCAGAAGGTGACAGGCTTGATCAACAGGGAGGGCCTCACCCACGGTCAAGTCTACAACGCTGATGAAACTGATCTATTCTATCGCTCACTGTCAATGAACACTCTAGCAGAGGAGACGGAGAAGCGTGTACCTGGCTGCAAGCTCTCGAATCAAGAGATATCTGCTTTGTGTTGCGCCACTGCTAATGGCATGCAGTGGCTCAAGCCTGTTCTTGTTAGCCATGCAAAGCAGCCTCGGTGCCTTCGTGGGGTGATGATGTCCTTCCTGTCATGTGGTATCATTCTGTAAAGGCTTGATTCACAGCCAAGATCTTCAGAGACTGGTTTCACCAGCACTTCATTAAGTAGGTCATCCATTATCAAACAAACACACTGGGAATCCCATACAACCAGGTAAAGGCTCTCCTTCTCTTGGACAATGCACCTGTGCATCCGTCTGACAAGGAGCTGGTGGCTGAGAATGGCCGCATTAGGTGCTTGTTTTTGCCACCTAATACAACTGCTCTCATCTAACCAATGGACCAAGGAGTGATTGTGGCAACAAAGAGGCGGTACCGACAGAAGCTCCTGGATGAGGTGATTGTTGTTCTCGAGGACAAAGATGAGCACAGGGAGGGACGGGACACGTGAGGCCAGCAGACTTTGGAAAACCTTCGCCACTACAACCTAAATCTGCCATCTACAACTGGGCCAGTGCATGGAAGAAAGTCCCTGTCAAGACTCTGGAAAGTGGTTGTTTCGTCTGATCACGAAGCAGATGTGGTGCATGAATTTCTCCGTTTTGACGTGGATGATTTTCATGCGCATCTTCATGCGGGCGACAACGAGGTGGATGTGGACGAAGTGCGTGAGTGGTTGGATGAAGACAAGGGCGATCAAGTCTAATATCAAGATCGCATCATCAGTTCCTGGTACAAGTACCGAGCTTGAAGATTCCGAAGAGGACAGCGAGGATGATGAAGACTCCTCTTGGTGCGCCACTAGTCCAGCCATTCCCAAGATGACTGCACTCCGGGAACATGTGGCGTCCGTCCTGGACTACCTTGAACACCTGAACTGTGACAGGGAGATTAGGCCCCTGGGACTTGTGGAGGAAGTGCGTGCTTTTAGGCAGCACATCATCACTTGCCAGAATCACTGTTCCTTACGTCAAGCAACCACTGACAGTTTTTTCAGGCCTGTGACCCCCGCCATGCCCAACCCTGGCTCCACACCACTGTCTCCCCAAGACAGGCCTTCCATCCCTGAGGCACAGCCCAGCACACCAGCCACAGTAGAGTCGCCATTGGACATGAGTTTGCAGCTACCTTCGGAGTTGTCTGCAGTGGGTAGTCCATCACCACATCTCAGTGATGCGCCCCTCGGCCTCCTGCAACACCTACTCTCAGACTCTGACAATTAATAAACAGCAAAAACTCGCCACTAGACCACACAGAAATTTACAGTGTTGTGCAGTGTTAAGAACAGAATGTGAAGTGTTAAGAAATTAGAATTCAGAGTGCAAAGACTTAATTGCAGAGTGCTACTGTACACTGGTGAGTTTCAAGTGCAGAGCAAGCAAGAAAAGATTGTGCAGTGTTAAGAAATTAGAATTCAGAGTGCCAAGGCTTAAGTGCAGAGTGCAACACTGGTGCGTTTTAAATGCAGCGCAAGTAAGAAAAGAATGCACAGTGTTAAGAAATTAGAATTCAGAGTAGCAACGATTAAGTGCAGTGCAACATTGGATTACTGTAGGTGCTTCAGGTGCACCTTTGTACTGTCGGAGTCTGAAAGGAGGTGGGTTATTCTTTGTGACGGCCACAGACGTATTGTAAGTACCCTGGATGCTGCTAAATATTTTCCATACTCACCTCTAATTCCTCATTCTCTGGTTCCACTGCATTTATTTCATGCTTTGTGTCCCTTATTTGTGTGAATTGGGTCTTAACCAAGTGCTGTTCAAGTCTGGTAGGGAGTTAGTCTACCGTTCCCTGTCAACTGATAAATATTTTCCATACTCACCTCTAATTCCTCATTTTCTGGTTCCTTTTTATTTATTTCGTGCTTTGTCTCCCTTATTTGTGTGACTAGGGTCTTAAATAGGTGCCATGCATGTCCGTTAGGGAGTTATGTAGGTGATTTTCTGAGTTAGGCTGGGTTAGGGTCCATAAGTACCTGCCCAGAAGCCTTAGGCCCAATTTCCAGACGGACCCAATTTCCGGACGGTGCTTTGGTTTTATTACATTCGATACTGGAGAGATTACAGTACAATTAAACATGTACCGTATTCAATGACATTCAAGAATAAGTGTCAGACCAAAATTTGTGAGAATGTTGAGTTCCCATTGTAGTTTGCCTCATTTGATGAAAGCCTACAACCATTTGCATTATACTGTACATATTAATTATAGCACTTTGGTGGATTAAACACTGTGATTTACAACTGGTAACTGAATAGCCAGTTATTCATTCATTCATTCATCATCCATTCCTATGTCGCCCCACAGAGACTCATAGGAGCCCGGGGCTAGGCAAGTTGATTCTGACATTTAAGATGAGAGTGACCAGCCTCACTCATCCCTGAATGGCATTATGTGAGCAATAAACCCCAACCATCCCTTGGATATAAACCTTCATCGGCTCAATCCGATTGGAGTGCCATAATTACCCACTAAATCACCAGGCGCCAAAAGTTATACATATAATAAGATTATTTCACTTTTTTTGAGGTTGCACCCTAACACAACAGAATTTAAAAATAAATCCACCCATCCATCCATTATCCAATCCTATGTCACCCCACAGAGGAGCGTAGGAGCCCGAGGCTCAATAAATAAAAAATTTAATGATATAAGGTAAAAGCAGTTTAGATAATGAGAAGACTAACTTTGGTGGTGCTGGTTCCGAATCTGATGACTGAGAACCTTTTCTCTTCCTCTTCCTACCTCGGGGTTGCCGCACTACCAGGCCAACATTCACCTCCATTGCCTTGCCTTCACTCCCCAAATGAGGCTGCAAACATCATCATGAGTTAGTGCAGGACCTGAAGTAAAGCTTATTCTTTACAAGTACTGTATTCATACTTCAGAGTACACCTATATATAAAAAGAACAAAACATCATATTAAACTATGAATGACATTCTGCACGCTGGTCAATACAAATTACCAGTACTATAATATACTGAAATTCATACAGTCAAAATTCCCTCAAACTAAGCAGTGTGAAAGTTGCTGTATCCATCCATTCATCCATCATCCAATCCTATGTTGCCCCATGAGGAGCAAAGGAGCCCGGGATTAGGCAAGTTGGTCCTGACATTTAAGATGAGAGTGACCAGACTCACTCATCCCGGAGTGGCTTTACGTGAGCAATAAATCCCAACCACCCTGTGGATATAAACCTACATAGGCTCAATCCGACTGGAGCGCCTTAATTATCCATTAAACCACCGGGCACCATAATTTGGTTTTATGGTTACCACCCAACATAGTACATGGCTTCCTGACATACAGGAAACCACTTGGTTTGTCAATCAGTGTAGTCACCCATAGACAGAAGGAAGGGGAAAGAATTAAGGAAAGAAGGACAGAAGAAGTAGTGTAAAGTCACCCGTAGGCAGAAGGAAGTAGTACGAATGAAAGAAAGAAAGACAGAAGAGAAAGGAAGAACGAGTGGAAAGGGCAGACACCCAAAGCAGCACTCATTGAGTAAGTGGATGGTGAGCACCAACCCACAGGCAAGTTACTGTAACAAAAACAAATAAGCACAGGAGAAACTAATAATGAAACAACAGCTATAAGTTTATGAACTTAGCAATGCATTTGCTACTTTCATTATAACTGGTATGTTATTATCATTATTGTCATCAGCATCAACACCCTAAACTTATTTGCTACTAATAAATGGGATGAGTAGGATCCACACCAGGAAAAAGACAGGACAAAGTTAAAAAAAAAAAAAAAAATACACTGCCCAGTGAGAAAGACCATTCAATCATTCGTTCATCATCAATCAAGCCTTCAGAATTCTGGGCTTCATACTACAGGCATAAGCTATTTACACTGCTTGTTTCACATGATTATCAAGTTGCTCTCAAAACATAAGTGGAGGAGAATTGCACTACAAACTAACAAACTTTAAAATGGGGTATAACCCTATTATGTACCATACATACCTATAAATACTTCATCCTACCACTAATATCCTTCACTGGTTCTTTTACTTCCTCTAGTTACTTCTTTTGAGCATTCCATGCTTACTCTCATACTAGAACTCTCTTCATAGTGTACAGGATACCCTTTTCACCATCCTATGAAAAATGATAATTATTTGACAATAGTACCGGTATCTTTGTATACTGTCTTTTGGCCTTGATTAAAACATTTCCTAAATCCACAGCTTTCATAAATCTCTGTATTTCTTATTCTATCCAACCTATGCAGTCCACCTATTTAATCCTTAATTATTCCACTTCCACAGCTCCCATTGTGACACGTCAAACTTAAATTATACTAATTTCCTACACCCAAATGTAATACACCTCGGAATTTCCATTCCATATCAAGGCATTCAGTGCATCAACCTCATTAATTTCTTAACTCTTGAAACCGAAGGATTTTTTTTTCAAAATTTTCATTAATGACAAACCATTTTATTCAGATTAGGAAAAAACCCTCTAACTGAAGCAGTCAGCATCAATCTCCATTAATCCCAAAAGTCTGAGTATGCCTTTTAAATTTTTTCTGACTAATGCTACATACAGTTTAATTCAATATAGGAGAGCATAAAAAGTAGGAAAGGGATGTATTATCATGGATGCCTAGAAGCTGGCATTATCCAACACTCCTAGACATGAGATTCAGCCTCATTTACAAGGTAAAAGTGTGAACAAACACTACAACAAACATATCTCCTTTACACAAGTTCAATCAGTTCCCTGGGGGATGGCTGTACTCAAGAGCCCTGTATGGCAACTGGCTATGGTGAAGGATAACGACTTCAAACTCAAGACTTTAGCTATTGGTTGGCAAAAATGAGGGTACCCTGTAGGTGGCCAATAAAAAAAACTGTCCAAGCTAATTGTTGCTGACACATTAGCAGTGCTGGAGCTACATGGGACCCATTATCACCATTACACTAGTTACCATCAGTGAGGTAAAGAAGTTTTACATAAGCATGCATGGTAAAGGCCTCAAAAGTATCTTACACAAGCATGCATGGTAAAGGTTTTCAAAAACACGTGTGTAGAGGTCCCTCAGGATAAGGGTGCAGTATTAAGCAATTTAACTTTTCATGGTCTTTTCACAATGCTTAAATATGCATTAATTCATCTATCCCTCCCATATACAGCATTTTCATACTATCATAAGGTTTCAGGGGCACCCCTTTAGTTAGAATGATATTTGAGTACTGTACTATGTGAGATATGATAAATTAGTGTAGCCTATATGAGAAAATGGGGTATGAAGGCCATTGAGGGTGACATGGGATCAGGCTGATTAAATTAACTTTGTACTTGGAAGTGCATGATAAGGGACAGCACCCCCTTTTTACCTTGACAGTCACTGAACTGATTTTATACATGAGGCAAAGTCTTATGAAGTATATATGCGAGGAAGGCTATGCCTGTGAGGTGGAGTAATGGTTCCTAGAGCTTAAATGATGAGTGAGTGTGTGGCCCATTTCAATGGGCATGCTGTTGCTTAGAGCTCTCTCCCTATCATTTTTTCTTTTTTCTTGCTTTATAGATCCTACATTATCCCATCTTTGGGTGGGAAAAGAGGTCAGGATGGTGATGATGAAGCACATGTATGGCAATCAGTTCTCAAACACAGTTTTGATGCCAAGATCAGCAAAACACTCCTGAGCTACCTATGCAAAGTGATTTTTATCTATTAAGGATGAAGCAATTCATTTAGCTGAATAAAACTGTCTGGGAGTAGCCACAATAAAATCCTACAATGTCTCAGCCATACTTAGTTAAGTGCATACTACACACAAATGTAATGCTAATAACTCTATACTGTGATGTACAGTTATTACAAGTGGTGGGGGAGCACACTGACCTTATACACAGAAAGCCTGACATTCCGCAGTCCTGCAAGGCGATGCTTAGGCGAAAATGTGTCTGAGGAGGGTTGTGTGGTGTTCATTAGGTACTGAGAATAAGACATGGATCCTTCATAGGAGCGTTCTGCTCCTGTAGTGGTGGGAGGCAGGAGGGCTGTGGGTCTGGCTGCAGGAGATCCACCCATGGAGGAGGACCAGTTGCGTTTCAAGTGAGCAAACATTGCTGAATCCAACCCACCTGCACCTCGACCATCACCAGGAATATGGCCTGTGTCTCTGCACACACAATATTGTTATCTTCTCAAAATCAGAACATGAAAATTAAATAACAAGCTTTTTTTTTTTTTACCTATGATATTGATGTTATGAGACAATACATTGGATGATTTTATAGTTTTTTTTTTATTTCCTAGTACTACAAACCTTACTTAGTTCTAAAAAATATGATCTAAAACCTACTATGATGGTACATTTGAAAACTTACATTCTAAATTATTTGCAAATGAGTACAGTACAGGTGCTGGCAATTACATCACCACTTTCACCACCACTGTTATACAACTTTTCTGTATTTGATCATATGTGCCAAGATTTACCTGAAGATACCTCTGCAGGCAGCATGATCCCTTGTTACTCTTTTTTGTTCACCACAGTAAGTGCTGGAAATCCAAGAGCCAAAATTTATTGGTTTTTGGCCAATATAACAAACTCTTACATCTGGTTAATACATAAGTCCTGGCAACTTACCTGGTAGGTGCTTCTGCTGTCTTGCGAGGAGTAAGGGATTCTAGGATCTGAGGCTTTCGGTCCAGAATTTGAATAGTAATTTTCTTCCCTTGCATACAATTGTGCCCACCGAGTGGTGTGTGCATGGAGATGGTCCACATGTCATACCTATTGCCAAAATTAGTACTACTTCATTAAAGATCCAACACAAGCTTGTTATATTAAAGATACTAAAACCATTCATGACAATGACCTATCTTTAAGTACAACTCAATATTATTCACTACACATTTCAGTCACCACAAATATAATTTACAGAACTGGGAAATACCAGACATAAGTATATTCTTAAGAGCTAATGTACATGAACTTTCAGCTATCATCCCTTCCAATCTTTATTCAAAACAAACTTTTGTATCCTGTACGGTCATCCCTCCATGTGCACGACTAAAGTATTAGCCTAGGCTTCTGTGCATATGGAATCTTCTTTTTCTGTGTTTGGTGTCCCTGTCTGCACTTATAGTCATTAAAACGAAGAATCCATACATAATGTATGTGTGTGTACACTGGGGGATAACTGCTGCTAATTATCACACATGTGACTGCTCCAAGATGTTTTACTGTCCAAATCAATGCACATGTGTTTCGTTTCGTTTCGTTTTTGAAGGCTCCAACATGCTTGCATGCGTCTGCCTTGGTCACCTAATGGCGGCTCTCCATGCTGCTCGATCCCTGGCAGCCTCCCTGTTCAGTCCCTTAACCCTTAAGTCACACTTAATGACCTCGTCCCATGTCTTTCTCGGTCTACCCATCCCAACCCCTCCCCCAGTATTAACACCTCTCACCCTCTGTACCCAATTATCATCCCCCATCCTCTCCACATGTCCAAACCACCTCAGCCTACCTCTCCTCATCACAGCACCAATACACTCCAGTCCCATCCTACCTCTCAACTCTTCCATCGTAAACCCAGCCCACCCAGGCCTTGCACGCAGGGACGCACTGCACATCCACCTAATCAAGCTCAGAAATGGCATGAATATCAAAATGCAATAGTGTGATTAGCAGAAATGAGTCTGTTAAGGAATGTATGTGGACTGTCAGTCTGACAGGATGAGAATGCAGAGAATCATGAAATGTGTGAAATGCCACCTGATGCTAGTATGGCAGAAATGAGTGTCTAAATGGTACCTGTCACAAACAAAGAGAATGGATTACAGGGTGATGGAAAACATACCTATGAGGAGGTTTGATAGTAGGAGAAAACTGGGAAAGCCAAGTAGAAAGTGGATGAGAGAATAACAGATAAAGAGTCTGGGGAAGCAAAATAATAACTTAAAAAAAGAATAAATAAATTAATGAAGTATGTGTGAAGATGAGCCTCACATGAGTTACATCTCCTTCTTGGCTTAACAATCCTTTGTCCTAAAAGCATTTAAAAGGGGCACTGTGTGTGGATCATCTGGCCACTGATGTGATATAAAGAATTTCAAAGGACTGAATGATGAGTGAATATGTGTGCTGTATGGCCCACTCTACGTGGATATAAAGAATTTCAAAGGATCGAATGATGAGTGAATAAATGTACTGTATAGCCCACTCTACTTGACATTGCACTGATATGTCCTGTTCTGTGCTCTCACATTCCTGTTTCTAGATTCCATCTACCGCACTTATAAAGAGGCAGTTCATTAATGGTTAAGATGATTAGAGAGGTTAAGAGAACTCTGCATGAAAGTGCTTTTTTGCTGGAACTCTTCTATGTAAGTGAAATATGGGCAGTGAGTGATAGAGCTTTCTGGGTGACAAGCTGTAGAAATGACACCAGAACAGCTGCAGAAATAAGTAGGAGATAGTACTAAAAAATTAACAAGTACTTTGGAATGGAAGAAATGGAAACAGACGTTAGAGGTGGAAATACAGCATGGATATCTATCTATTTATAGCCTGACACCCTAATCCCTCAAAGGGTGGCCACAAACAAAATGCCTCGAAGTCGCTATGTCACCCAACATTTGCTTACCCTCCCCCCAGCTCACTCTCCCTTCCCTCATATACCTCTCAACTCCATCCCTCCATCTCATCCTCGGTCTTCCCCTCCCTCTACCCCACCTGCATAAACCCTCGTAGTCAGTCTATCATTCTCCATTCTCTCCACATGTCCAAACCACCTCAGTGTATTTCTTCTAATCTTCTCAACCACATCCACATCCACCCCACACTGTTCCTTCACTTCTTCATTCATCAACCTGTCCCTCCATGTCACTCCACATGCTCCTCTCAAGTAACTCATTTCCACTGCTCTTACTCTTGACTTGTTACCCTCTAGCAAGGTCAATGCTTCGCTTCCATACGTCAGGGTAGGGGTCACGATACTATCATGCAGTGACTTCTTGACTTCCAGATTCACCTCCCTATTTCTCATCACTGCCTTCAATGAACCAACAACCTTCTTTCCCTGCTGTACCCTTTCAAGTATTTCATCCCCCAAACTTCCATCCTTACTCATCACACTGCCCAAGTACTTGAATGCACTCACATTCTCCATATCCTCACCATCCAACCTCACTGTGCATTCTGTGACTTCATTCCTCTCAAACACCATAACTTTACTCTTGTTCAAATTGACTTTCAGATTCCTCTTCTTACACACTGTCCCAAATTCATTCACCAAACCTTGCAACTCCCATTCATCTTCACTCAACAATACTGTATCATCAGCAAACAACAACACTGGAATCTTCCACATCTCACCCTCATTCATTGGAGCCACCCCCACATCCAATGACCTACCCTGCACCTCCTTTACAACCCCATCCATGTATATATTAAACTGCCATGGAGACATCACACAACCCTGTTTCAGTCTCACTTTCAGATCAAAGAACTCACTTAGCTCACCATCCACTCGCACAGTAGCCCTAGCTCCTTCGTACATGCTGTTCACAACACTCAACAATTTCCCCTCCACTCCATATATTCTTAATACCTTCCATATACCTTACCTATCTATTCTATCATAAGCTTTCTCCAAGTCCATGAAGGCAGCATACACTTTCTTTCCCTTGTCTAGATACTTCTCCACTAAACATCTTAGAACAAATACCTGATCTACACACCCTTTTCCCTTCCTAAATCCCTCTTATTCTTCTCCAACTAACTCCTCTGTTATATGCCTAACCCTATCAATAAGTATTCTACCATATATCTTTCCAGTGACACTAAGAAGGCAAATACCCCTATGGTTACCACATACTTCTCTCTCCCCTTTTCCTTTATATAAAGGAACAGTTATACCTGATTTCCAGTCCTCTGGAACCCTTCCCTCTTCCCAAGCCAATCTACACAACTTCCATATCCATTCCACAACAATCTCACCCCCATACTTCAGCATCTCACCACACACTTCATCAATTCCTGGGCTCTTTCCCATCTTGATCTTCTTCATTGCTTCCACTACTTCCGCCCTACTGATCTCTTCCTCCCTCCTCTCACCTCTTCTTCTCCCAGCCATTCCCCAACCACTTATACTAGCTTTTCTCTCACTCTCTACATTCAACAAATCCTCAAAGTGCTCCTTCCATCTCCTCAATTTCTCTCTCTTCTCCACCAGCAATCTATTATTCCCATCTTTCACTCCCCTACTATTTTCCCTTTCACACTGTCTTACTTTCTTTACCGCCTTCCAAAACAATTTCTAACTCTCCCTCCATTTTACACTCAGATTCCTCCCAAACTCCTCATCCACTTTCTTCTTACTCTCCTTCACCAATCTCTTCACCTCTCTTCTCCATCTCACATATACTGCTCTCTTCTCTCTCTCGTCTTCTCCCCTACCTCTGCTCGCTAGCCATTCACTATATGCCTTCTTCTTTTGTTCCACAGTTCGTTTCACCTCATCATTCCACCATGCTGCCCCTTGCACACCCCTGCATCTCCTCACGCTGCGCCTATCTCTTCCGTGAAAATCTTACATACATCTTCCACCCCTTCCATCTGCTCTAACTCATACCTTCCCAATCTTTCTTCCACTATGCTCTTATACTCTGCCATTATCTCACTATCTTGTAACTTCTCCACTCTTCTCACAGGAACTATTTCCTCTGTCTTCCCCTTGGTCTCTTCACCCACTTTCTTTGCAGCCTCACCTTGGCCATCACTAAGTGATGGTCAGAGATTCCATTCCCCCACCCTCTCCACACTCTTCCATCCAACACTTGTCTTCTCATTCGCTCATCCACACACACATAATCTATCACTGCCTTCCATTCTACAAGTTCACCATCCATCTTCCTCAAAACTCTCCATGTATACCTGTGGATCATCTTGTGCCAAAAGCAGGTGTCGGCTATTGCCAACCCCTTACCAGCACAGATGTCCACCAAGGCACTACCATTCCCATCCACCTCAGCTGGCACACCCCACTGACCAACCACTCCATCCACTCGTACATTCCCAACTTTGCCATTCATGTTTCCAATCAAAAAATGGATATACTATAAATAAATAACTGGAGATGATATGGATGCACAAAAATAGGGTGTCAAAGAAAGTCTCTGAAAGTAATTTTGAGGGATAATGTTGTGGTATAGAAGATGACAGTGAAGCAGTATTTAATGAGACAGAAAAGGGAATGAGAAGTGTTTGAGAGAGTGAGAGAGGTATGCAAGAACAAAATAACCAGGAGGAAGTTCTGCCAAAACTACTTCCTGTCAGAAGGTTCCAAGAGGAGGCAAGCCATCAAAGATGATGATGATGAGAAGGACGAGGAAGAGGAGGATGAATTCATTCGTATGATTCCCGACTAAAAACCTACGCAAAGTTAGCAATAAATACCGTAAGACCCCAGCAAACCTAAACTGAAAAAAAAAATTTAAATAAAAATTTAAAAAAATAATAATAATAATCTGCAGACAATACAGATAATCAGTTACCATGGCTTTCCAAGTTTTCCAGTTCCTAATACGTTACTACTCATTTCATTATCCATCACGCAAAATACTGTATGTATATTTTAATATAGTAGTATTAAATCATGAAACTCATTGCTTTGCTGCATACCAGTACTGTATGACATCCTGGAGAGTGTTGAAGTAGTACTCCTTTCGGACATACTCCTTATCAGTTGAGATCTGATGGTAGCCAGGGCCAGATGTTGTGGTATCAATCAAACTGGCTCGCCTATTCACATAGATAAACACTTGGTCCTTCTCCTTCATGATCTGGTGGCCATACTGCACCAAACCTGCAACAGAAACTTACTGGTCCTATAATAATTTCTGAATAACACTGCTAAACTAATCTTATAATGTACTGGTTTCAAAACTTTAATGAAAAAATGCTCATTGCACACTGTATTCAGTACACTACCACTCACAACATGCTTCCTTTGCACTCATAACTCAAGCATCCCAACACTTTGCATTAACTTTATTAACTTATGGGGACCTTGATGAATTAAAATAGTGTCCTACAATTCACTGCAAGAACAATGCAGAAGTATGGGTTGTGACTGACCAACATAACAGAGTCTGTTGATTAGGTCGATGACATAAGTGACATAACGGCGGCCCTGGAGAAGTGTCTGGCGAAGGTGTGGAGGAAGGAATTTAACAAGCAGGTTTCTCTTCACTGGATGGTTCAGGAACTCCTCGACCTCACTCTCCCCACATGGCACACTAACAAGTCGCACGAAGATGCAAAGTGGCAGGCGAAGTAACACATCACACACAAATGCCCATCCTTTTTCAGTATTCATGTGATTAGGCAGTGGAGGTATAAACATCCTGCAAAAAAGCACATTAATTTTTAGTGCAGCAATAGTAGTAGCAACCTCAGGTACACCTGAATGTAAACAAAGTAAAAAGCAGGCTGAAGCTGTCCCCTTCTTGCAGTCTACCATCCCCTTTTCAGGGGATAAGGAGGGGTTTGAGAGGAGTTTGAATAACCAGGCAGCGCAGCCATCCAGCAATGTCACTGCCATGATATGAGGGTGTCCCTCTCTAGCACCCTTTCAGAGCAGCATATACAATATATATATAACTGACAACCAAAATGTTTACTGGTAGTGATTATGCATACTTGCTGCAAGGATGGTACAGATTAAATGCAATAAAGGTAAACTATATACTGTAACAATACTACACTGTACTCTTCCCATTTTAGTCCATTTGACAGTCATGATAATCTTCCTGATACTGATCTAAGTGAATCAGAAGATACTGTAATTTAGAAGAGTGGGAAGTGGAGGATGACTTGTCACCCACAACCCAAGCCGCAGGTTACCGACATGCTCACAGGTGTAAATCCTGCACTCAGTCCCAAGCCTCTTCTCTCGGTACATGATACTATGTATGTACTGTATATTTTTTAATGATAATCGGACAACAACACTATGTTCAAGAACAAATTAAAGAGCAGACTTGTTTTTCTAAAAAAACACAAAACCACAACAACAATAATAACATAATAATCCATCCATCCATCCATCACCCAATCCTATGTTGCCCCATGAGGAGCATAGAAGCCCATGGATAGGCAAGTTGGTCCTGACATTTAAGATGAGAGTGACCAGACTCACTAATCCCTGAGCGGCATTACGTGAGCAATAAACCCCAACCTCCCCTTGGATATAAACCTACACAGGCTCAATCCAACTGGAGTGCCTTAATTACCAACTACACCACAAGGCACCATAATTTGGTTATATGGTTACCATCCAGCGTAGTAAATGGTTTCCTGCGTTTGGCTTTTCACTCAGTGTAGAGTCACCCACAGGCAGACGGAAGGGGATAGAATGAAGGAAAGAAAGACAGAAGAGGCAGTGTAAAGGCACCCACAAGCAGAAGGAAAAGGAAAGAACAAAGAAAAGAAAGACAGACGAGGAATGAAGGAAGCAAGGAATGGGCAGACACCCAAAGCAGCACTACATCAAGTGAGTGGATGGTGAGCACCCCGACCTAACACACTAAAATAAAAATAATGGGCAGACACCCAAAGCAGCACTACATCGAGTGAGTGGATGGTGAGCACCCCGACCTATCACACTAAAATAAAAATAAAAATAAACATAATAATAACAATAAAAACAAAAGAAAACAATAATGATAAACTTGTCTTTTGTTTCTCAAAAGCACCAGTTTCTCCCAAGGAATTCACTTAACACTCATTTACACTTTTATGATTACAAATTGTGACATCACTCATATACTGTACAATACAGACTTCATCAGGAAAAAAAAAAAAAAAAAGTGGCAGCAATTAAACTCTATAACTGTCTGTCAATACACATGTCCCCAAATTGTATCTATCTATCTATCTATTGCCAGACGCCTTAATCCCGAACGGGGTGGCCACAAACAAACCGCCTCCACGTCACTCTGTCCCC
>JAGKTI010017871.1:0-18149 GCA_018397915.1 Birgus latro
ATTCTTTGATGCCATTCCCATAAGACCAAAAAATATATTGGAATGTCTTGCTCCTAAGCGTAATTAAATCAGTTACATAAATGTTGATGGCGGGAGTTAGTTCTTATTTAAAAAAAGTGTCAAGGCAACATTTATGTTGGAAATGTCACTTTAAGGTTCTATGTATTGTATAACAGCTAATAATACTTTATTTCGTAAATTATGGTGTGTTGGTGAAGGCACATTTCGCCTGCTTTGAATAACATCAACCAGAACATACGGTAGTAGGACCTGCCACATTAAGGATTTATATTGATCACAAAATACTTATTTACACCAGACTCTCAGCACATTTACGGCTGCAGTGTTTCTCATTCGCTGTGTATCACACTTGAGCGAAATTAGGTGACACGCGACGAATTTATGTTTACTTCATCGTGCTTGTGCTGAATCAGCATCAAACGGGTTTCTGACAGCCAGAAACTATCGTTCACAGATATGATTCAAGGGATACAGTGGCAGCTCTTGTGCGGTTTTGACAATGGTGATATGGAACGCTCACATATATGCGAATTTTAATTGACCATACTCCCGATCAAAGCTTTGTTAGTCAGGATTTGCCGAGCTCACTTCAAACGCCTCGCAATTGAGCGGTGAGGGTATCCTCACCTGTTCTCACCTCTTCAGTCTGGCTAAGGATTGAGTTGGTACGCTCGGCCTGATTGTGTAATGGATGATTGCACTGAATATAGGAGCAATTTTAATGCGACAGCATAATAGTAATATGCAATACGTTTTAGAGCTCCAACCTACAGCCGAGCAGTCATTCGTTTCATACTGAGTGTCAAGCTTACTGGGGCTGAAGTGTCGAGCTTACAGGGGCTGATGATCTCTAATAGAACAGGACAAATAACACAGACGAGGAAACGGGACAAAATAATTCCTATCTTTTTATACCACACTTGGTGCCTGAATTTCAACTAAGAACGACAAAAACCTAAAAAAAAAAATGGGGAAAAATGATGCTCAGATTTTAAAGAAAATCCTAAGATCTTGACGTGGGTTTCTGAGCTAAACAGACTTCGATTTTTTTTTCATTAAAGTATGTGTTGTATAATTATCATGATATCGCTCACTTATTAACTTAGATGGTGAGGGAATTACCTTCGAGTAGGGCAGCTGGTTAAAATTTAAATTTCATACCTAGATGTGTACAATTTATATAATGGGATGTATTTCTCGGATTTTAAATCTTGTACATTCCACCCAAGAAATGATGGCAGAGTTTCAGAATGTTTTGGTCACTCTGTACAGCATGTGCATTATCGCTGAACGACAACTTCTGGGTGCTCTGCCATCACTTCTTGGGGCGACTGTGTTCAGTGGTGACACTAATAATTTCAAATGGATTTTATTTCCTTGCAGGAAGTTAAGTCACATATCCCAAATGTAAATTTAAGAAACAATTGAATAACCGTCTAGATAAAACCTGTAAATATGCTCACAGTGCCGACAAGCACCTCACACTGTGCAGTCCCATTCAAAAGGAGGAGACCCACGCATTCCTTCTTCCCGTGGGGGTGGCCGTCATGAGTCCCAGCCTGCCCAAAACATTTTCTGGATGAAGGTGTATCACTGTGCATTATCTTGTGGCGCAGGTGAAAAAAAAAAAAAAGGCATACCGGCATTGGTTGGAGCTCTGCGGTCATCCCTGAGGCCTCATCTAACCCAGTACCTAGTCCGGGTGAATATCTATCACTGCAAGATATTATGTTGTTAGGTAAAAAACAATATTTTAGCAACCAGGAACCAGCACCCTCCCTTGGCTGAGAAAGGAAGTATTTTTCTGGGCACTAGCCACGCATAACTGCACTGATCAGGACCCTAGGAGGCCGTTCCCCCACAGGGGTCTGCACTTGGGAAGAACACTCCCCCTCCCCAAAAAAAATCCTGGTGTAGGTCTGCCAACTGTGCAAAAATTGCTTTCCAATGTCAAACCTGGGGTGGTTGAGCACTCTGGCGTTGATTGAGATCTCCAGGAGCAGCAACCCAAGAGGGCCCTCGTGGGTCCCACCTTGCTTAAAACTGCTTCTTACAGATGTCGACCACTGTGCAACATTTCCTTCTCCTAGGTGCTTCTGGACCCTCTTGGAAGCAAGAAATCCCAACTCCATCCACCTTGGATAACTAATGGACTCGAGCATGAGAAAGGAAAGAACCGGAAGTTGGAAGCCTATAAAAAGCTGTTCTTTCCAAGAAAACATTAGCAAAAGAGAAATACTGTACACTTAAGAAATTTGCATTTCAACATGCCTAGAAACATAGTTCAATAAATAGAGAATTGAGATTATTGGTTAATCCTTGAATTAAAGAGGTGGACAGAGGAGGGTTGATTGATTGTTTGATCTAAGTGTACTAGCAAAGCAACAGCAAAGATGTATGCTGCTGGACACAAATGGTTTGGGAACAAAAACACTGCATGAAAAGTAGAATTAAAAGTACAATAAACAAATAATCAGTGAAGGAAAATACATCAAATTAAAATATGAGATTCTTCAACTAAGTCCAGTCACTTTCACAAAGGTAAGGGTCCCCACCTTTTAAAAATAGTACTCTCCTCAGTTACCAAAGTAAGACTGTGAGACCCTTAACACATCAGATGCTGGGAAATGTACCAGTTACTTAAATTCCCAATACTGCGACAATTCCCAAGCAAATGCCTGTCAACCAGTAAGCACCTAATTGTCAAAAGGATCAGACAATGCTCACAGAAGGGAGGGGAAATCCCACCAACAACAAACTATGAGAGAATCAGGTGAGGCCAATGTGCAGGCAGCAAAAAGCCGTCTCTCATCAGCGAGACAATCGCCGACAACTGAAAGAGTCCATCTAAATATCTACTCTACGCAGCTTGTTTGACCCAACAGCATTCCACCAGTCGAACAGGGCGGTTCTCCCAAGGGGGATGGAAAGTTGGTGACAGGGAGACCTGGAGCTCCCATTTCATCAGTCTTCGGGACAAGTTCCTGAAAATCCCCCTTTGCTGAATTTTTTCATTGTTTCAGTAACACAGAGAGTAAGCCAGCATACGTTCCAATACAAGTTTCTCTAACTCTCAGCACCAAACTACATGCACATTACACACTACATTTCCAAATTCAAAATTAACAAAAATAACGTTGTTCAACTGAGCCTCGGAGTCCCCAGGGGGAGGGAGAACCATAAATGCCCCCATCATCCACCCCTCTCCCGGTGACGACCCAGCGAGATGCCTGGAACTACTGTCTGATTCACTTCTTCATTTCTGCAACATTCGCGGCCTTTCCTCTAACTTCCTCTCTGTTGAGCACCACCTCTCCTCTAAACCTCACCTTCTCTTCCTAACTGAGACTCAGCTGTCTGAGACAACTAATGGCAAACCCTTCTCTGTATCCTCCAACTTTCTCTATACTCATTTTAAAGTCAAAAATGGCTGTTGCGTATATGTATGCAACAACTTATCTTGCTCTCGTGTTCCTAAACTTGATTCTTCTGAATTCTTTACTCTCTGACTTCGGCTTTCCTGTCGTTCTCAGACTAAATATATTTGTGCTGTTTCCTTATCCCTTACTTCTACCGACTATGAAAAATTCCTGGACTACCTTACTTATACGATGTAACACATAATATCTATTTCCCATTTATATGAAATCTCCATTCTAGGAGATTTCAATGTTCACCACCACCTTTCGCTTTCATCTCCTTTCCCTGATACACTTTTTGAACAAGCCTACATCTTTTCAATTCTCAATGACCTAGAGCAGTTTCTACAGCACCCTACCTATATCCCTAACTGCCTTGGAGAGAGTTCCAACATGCCTGATCTCTTCCTTACAACTCTGGAACTGTCTTCATCTGTCAGTATTTCCTACTTCCTATGATCTTCAGTCTTTCAAACGCAGTGTGTCCAGGCATCTCGAAATGAACGGATCTTGAATTTGGCCCTCTTTTGTATTGTTTTTGCTTTTTCTTGGAAGGAACAGTATGCAGGCCTGTGGCCTTTGGTTCCTTCTTCCTTGCATTAAAAAAAAAACACTAATCCTTCTGTTTATGCTATAAATCTTACCTCTCCGTTAGGATCCTCCGATCACAACCTTATCACCTTGACCTTTCTTTTTGCTCCAGTACGGCCTGTGGACCCTCCAAAGGAATGTCGATTGTGGCACTTTGTAGCTGCTGATTGGGAGGCCCTCTAGCAGTACTTCCCTAATTTTCCCTGGAATGATTATTGCTTCCATGGCCGAGAGCCATCTGACTCTGCCATGCGCATTAAGGAGATTATTCTCCCGGGCATTGGAACAAAGATCCTTTCTCATATCCTTTGAGTAGTGAAAAAAAAAAAAATGGTTTAATCACGCTTGTTCTAATGTTGTCCACAACAAGGAAAAAACCTGCAAAAGGTATCCTGAATCTCATCTTTTTTATGTTTCTGCCAGAATCGTCCTATGTCTGTTCTTTGCTCTGCTAAAAAAAATTTCATCCTTACTAAATGCTCTCAGCTGTCTAACTCGAATTCTTCCCTCTCCTTCTGGCACCTTGCCAAAAACCTTTCTAAGAACTTTACCTTATCATCCTTCCCTCTTCTTTTCCACTCTGATGGCTCTGTAGCTATTTCCTCTACTGATAAAGCAGAACTCTTTGCTCAGACTTTCTCCTCCAACTCAACCTTAGACGATTCCGGTGCTGTCCCTGCATCTCTTTCCCCCCCTCCCTCCCCCTTACTTCCTCATGGCTGACATCAAACTTTCTTCAGCTGAAGTATTTTCTGCCATCACTGGCCAGATGGGGCCCCTCCTGTTGTCCTCAAAAACTGTGCTTCTGTGCTTACACCCTGCCCAGGTAAACTCTTTCGCCATTGTCTATGAATCTTCATCTTTCCTTCTTGCTGGAAGATGGTTCTCATTCCGGTATTGGTGACCATTCCGGTATTTCAGAATTCTTAAAAACAAAAATTTAAAGCGTCTTTCCAATCAGAACCTTCTTTCTGATCGTCAATATGGGTTCCGCCAGGGACGCTCCACTGGCAATCTTCTCACCTACCTTTCAGACTCCTGGTCATTCTCCTTTCGGGACTTTGGCGAAAGCTTTGCCATTGCACTTGACATCTCAAAGGCTTTCGATCGAGTCTGGCACAAATCTTTAATTTCCAAACTGCCCCCTAACGGTTTCTAGCCCTCAATTTGTGCCTTCATTTCTATTCCTTTGTAGTCGTTCCATAGCTGTTGTTGTAGACGGCCACTATTCTCCTAGAGACATTAATAGTGGTGTTCCTCATTGCTCTGTCCTATCACCAACTCTCTTCCTTTTATTGATCAATGACCTTCTAAGCTGTACATATAACCTTATCCACTCATACGCTGATGACTCCACCCTTCACCTTTCCATTTGTTTCCTGCAGCGTCCATCGTAGCAGTTGCTTCAACATGCAAGGGATGAGGTCATGGCACACCTAATGTCTGATTTGGCTCATATCTCTGATTGGAGTAAAACTAACCTTGTTTTTAATGCATCAAAAAAACAGTTCCTTCATCTATCAACCCGACAAAATTTTCCACAGGAGTACCCTGTATTTGTTAACAGTATCCGGCCCAATCTGCATCACCTTTAAACATACTTGGGATTTAAGTCTCTCGGGATTTATCTTGGAAAAAACATATTACCGCCCTTGTGAAATCTGCTTCCAAGAGATTGGCTGTGCTAAACCGACTCCTACCTTCTTTTCCCTTGCATAGTTGTTGATACACGGGTTTTATTCGCCTCTGAATAGAATACAACTCTCATGTGTAGGGAGGCTCCCCACACACAGCTCTTCTCAACAGGGTGGAGTCAAAGACTTTTCGTCTGATTAATTCTCCTCCTCTTACTGGCTCCCTTCAACCTGTCTCTTCGCCACACCATTGCATTTTTACCTCTTTTCTCTCGCTTCTTCAATGGTCACTGCTCCTCTGAACTGTCTACTTGTATCTCTCCACCACTACGGCGGGCACATAGCATTAGGGGAGGCGGTAGCTCGATCGGTAGAGAGTTGGCTTGCGGTCCCGTGGGTCCCAGGTTCGAATCCTCGCTGGTGTAGGGAACAGTTTAAGGATTTGAATTTCATTAAATCAGGCTTTACTGATCTACCAGAAGACCCGCCGACATGTCGTAAAAATGACCCCGCTAATACCAATACACCAGTCCTGTATGAGACAGCCCTAGCATGTATTCAATATGGACGGTGGGTGTTAAGCGCCGAAGTGGTGACATGTAGATTGTAGGAGGACGACTGGGTCTTGATAGCAGGCTGTGAAGCCTATGCCCAGAGTCGGACACATAAAAAAAAAAAAAAAACTAATCTCATTTCTGTCCAACTCTCTAATGTATGAGTTAAACGCTACTCTCAGTCCTTCATGTATGCAACAGGTCATCTCTGGAACTATCTCCCTCCGTCCGTTTTTCATACAGCCTACGATCTCCAATCTTTTAAACGCATTGTGTCCACGCATCTCGAAATGAATGGATCATGAATTTTGCTCTCTTTGAAATTATTTTTGTTTTTTCTTGGAAGGAGCAATTTGCAGGCCCCTGGCCTTTGGCTCCTTCTTCCTTGCATTTAAAAAAAAAACGAATGTACCTGTTAATGAGGAGACAGAAATCTGAAATAGACAGCTGATACTTTGGACGTGGGGATCGCAAGGCAAAAATAGTGTGAGCTGCTGCTGACTAGGACAGCAGATCGGTACATTCCCTGACACAGTTACGTTGGCTGGAACCTAACAAAGCTTAATCAGACGGCCACCACATTTAAGGAGAAATAACTACTCCAAATTGTTAAAACCAATTGATGGGATAAAGTAGAAGACTCCAGTGCAGTACCTGATCAGGTACCTCTTTAAGTGTTCCTGGAAAGATTTTTATCTAGGCCTGATGACTTCTACAGTATATGTTTAGCTTGTTTATTCTTCTGATGACTGACTTGCTTAGGTGAAGACGTGCTTTTAGATCCATTCCCTAGCCCCCGATTAAGATGGCACCTGCCTATCGATTGTTCTGCTGCATGTGTTCTAAGGAATTTATAAGAGACTTTATTTTGTGAGTTACTGAGTAGGCTTAGTGTAGAGATTAGGAACAGCGAGACAATTAATGCGTTAAACGACAGGTTGAATGTTTGTGAGAATGAGGCTGGAATGGTTAGTGCTAAGGCAGTGAATGTAAAGGAGACCTAACTAGAAGTGTTAGGAAGTAGACAACCTAGAAACTAGTCTAGTTAAGGCTGACACGAGGCTAGATGATAGCGATGCATTCTAGCCAGTAAAGAGAGATTTGAAGACTAAGGTAAGTAACACTGACAGGAGTTCTGTACATCTATTCTGAATAGGTTTGAGGTTCCAGATGATGAAGTGCAGTTGAAACCAGCCTCATACTTGTCAGGAATTCGTTGGTTAGGCATCAAGAGGCGTTTTCTACTGAAGGTACTAGATGGAAACGTTTTTGCTTTCATGACTATGGGATGTGGCAGGGACTAATAATATACTGTATACACTTGGGAAGGATAGGGATCTTATAAGGAACGTTGTAGGAAGTTAACTGCCTGTGGTGTGTTACTAAGATACGACGTTGGTTCTATAATTCTGAGTAGAATTACGAGTCAATAGTAATCTAGAAAGTCTGTGTAGAAATGTGGATGTGATATTTTTTGATGTTTGGGATATTTTTAGTCATGGTTGGAGTTTGTATGGAAGAGGCAGACGTAACCTCAATAGGGTAGGAAAAGTTAGGTTATGTAGGGTTCTAGATGACAGTGTGTGGCATGCTTTAGGTACAGTAGTAACAGAGAAATGGAAAAGGGGACAGTTAATGGAACAGTTGTTAACCTCCCTAAGTGAGGTGAAATCAGACTACCAGAAGGGTCAAGACAATCTAATTTCACCTCAGATGAAGGTAGACAATCATGGAGATTCATGGGGAGGGTGGGAGAGTTTCATCAGTGCCTCATATGAGTGTCACCACAACGACAGATGACTGAAACAGTTAAACATTAGGCATATTATGTATATGAATGTGAGAAGTATTATTCCAAAGCGTGACGAATAAATTATTATCCAACTACCGAAATTCCCCTTTTAATTATGATTACAGAATCTTGGTTAAATCCTCGTAACAAGTTCCTTATTAAAGAAGTATCGAAAGAAAACTATAAAATATATTAAAAATCGCGACTGCAAAAAATAGCAAGGGAAATTTAATTTATATTAAGAATCGCATACAGACTGTGCAAAAGAAACTGGCAACGCTGCCTTAAAATACAATGACCAGTACTTGCCTTGTTTATTTGCAATGCACGCCATGCTGTCAACTCAGCTTCTTTCTGGTGACAACTGGCTTCCCTCTAGGCTAGCATCAAGTGAACAAGTGAACGTTATGTTTAAGCCCAACACAGTTGCTTCCAGCTGAGCTACGGAGTACAACTGCAGATTTCTCATTATATTTGCTGTTATTTTGTTCAGTCGAATGATTAGATATGGGAGCTACTTATCTAACTAATGAGGAAATGGCTTGTATTCTTACCTGGTAGCAGGAGAACATCCCTAACAACGAAACAGCACATCGAACCAGATGGTCAGTACAGTCAGTGAGAAGAGTCGTTGGCCCCCATCAAATGTCTCGCCAAGAAAACCTTGTCCAGGACGACCACTCAAGACAACGAAGGATATAGGCAGTCTCCTAAGGCGGGAGCTGCATAACACCCCTGATAATATGGTTATACATCTCATAGTTAATTATCCCAAGATTCTACAAGGTATCTCTATCCACATCATCAAGCACCAGCCTCAGAAGGACCTGAGCCTCCCATCAGGCTTGCCAGCCAAGAAACAACTTCTGATCGACAAATGTGCCAGAAACGCTTTGACTTTGCAATAAAATACAAAGATTGGACCTCAGAAGACTGGAGGAAGTTGAGCACCTAAATGTGTTTTCGTCTTCGTATTAGCTGGTAAGGAGGTGTTACAGTGTTGGGTTGTTTTAGTGGTGAAGTGGGCAGGGGAGCCACGAAGATCAATGCTGACCAAGATATCAGGTGCAGGACATAAATCTGCAATTTTACGACAAGCATGGTTGCACACACGCCTGACTGCCTCCATGTCACAAAGTAAAAAGGGTTATGAAATTCCTCTCAGATCATGATACTGGAGTGATGGACTTGCCAGGTAGCTCTCCGAAAATTATTTTCATCGAAAACGCATGGAATAACATGAAGGACAGGCTTACAGTACTGAACTGTGCCTCGTCTTCTGGTTAAGGTTCGCAAGATGTGGGTCAAGGAGATGAATGCAGAAGGCTTCCTAAATTTAGCAGACAGCATATCTAAACGCCTCCAAATTGTAACTATAGCCAAGGACAACATGACCACATATTATGATGCAGGTATGCTACATAGTTTTGTATCATTAACGCACTCCCTGGAGTTAGATTTTGTTTACGTTATGACCTGTGCGGCCAGTTTCTTTTTTCGTTTGCTGAGTCTGTAAATGCAATACAGATAAGTAAACTGGACGTTGAAACATACAATTCGTTGTATGTCGAATTTTTCACACAGTAATAAACCCATTCTTTTCACTGTAAAATACAGAACACCAATGTTAGATGAGGAAAATGATATTTTACCATTCAAATTAAAAAAATCGGTCAAAAAAAAAAAAACCAAAGGCTGTATTATTTGGAGGGATTTTAATAATCCGAATATTGACTTAAAAAATTCGCGGGTAGAAAATGAAGGGAACAAGTTGTTAAAACTAGTAGATGGTGCATTTGTGTCAGGCAGTGTACACACCCACGCATGGTAACAATGTACTGTACTTGATCTTGCCCTAGCAAAAGATAATGATTTAATAATATTGTGTGATGTTAAGAGATTTTTAGCACCAACGAACATATCATCAAACTTGAAGAAAAAAAAAACTGTACGATCAGCACAAATAGCCTCTTTGTCTCCTAATTTCAAACAATTTAATTTCTATAAAATGAGAAATGAAACTGTCAGTACCAAGTGGATTGCGTTACTACACGTGAATAACGCCAAATAAATGCTGGAAATATTCAGCAATCGATTGCTATCGAAGGAGAAAATGAACCGAAATTATGCGAAGAAATTAGGGGCTGCGCGATGGAAGGTGTTCACAGACTACCAGCCAGAAAATGCGTTTTGTTGGATAATACTATTTTCATCCATATTCTATCGTGTGGCTTTGAATAAGAACACCTTCCGCAATGTACATACCGTAGAATGGTTATTGCATTCTGCCAGGACTGACAATGCGGGCCTAGAGTGCGACCTGTTTGCTGAATCGTTTAATCTCACTCAGTTGGTAAAGCAACCCACCAGAATACAAGAGAATCCTGACCATAATGCCCATCTCCTGGATCTATTCCTGACAAATAATCATGATCAATACAGGATAGAGGTACTGTCACCACCTGGATCCTCTGACAACAGTCTCATCAAAGCCTCATTAGTTAGCCCCCCAAACCTCCCCGTTCTGAACCTGTCAAGGTGGCCAATGGCACTTTGATAGGGCAAACTGGGATGGATTTATAAATTATCTTTCTGACATTCCATGGCAGTCTTATTTCTCTAGTGATGTCAGTTCTACCCAGCCCCACAAATGACTCAGTACTAGCTGGTGTGGATTTATTTATACCAAGTCAACAGTCCACTGAAAGTTCGAACTCTCCAACGTGGTTTGATAGAAACTGTGCCAGAGCAACAGCCCAGAAGTCATTAGCATATAACTCTTACTTAAAATAAGAAAAACATCTGAATCACTCTGTCAATTTAGAATTGCTAGAAACCATGCAAAAGCTGTAATGAATCTTGCTAAATCAAATTTTCTTCAAAATCATGCATCAAAACTAATTAACAGTCCTAATGACAGTAAAACATTCTGGTCAACTCTCAATTCCTTCATTAATTACTTCAACAAGTCATCATCCATTCCCCCACTAAATTCTTCAGATGGTAACATTAAAAATGACGCGTTTTGGAAAGTGAATATCTTTGCCAGTACATTTGCCAGAAATTCTACTTTAGAGGAAGTCAGCCAGAACGTCCCAGTAGTATGACCTCACTACAATGGACTTCAGTAGACCGGAATTTGCTTTTTTCAGAGTCAAGTAGCAGACCGGAACTATTTCTTATATATCAGGAAAACTCCGAAAAAGCTAGAAGCGGTCCGGACTGCCAAACCTCAAGGTGGGGTAGCAATATTTTGTGCACGGTTTCTGTGTTCGTGCGTTGGTTAGTGGTTGGCTGGCGGCGTCACTATTGCTCCCCCGTGCTCTTGCCTTATTCTGACCCACATCATTTCCCCCTACATCATTTCCAAGGAAATCCCTGATATACTGCTTGAGGGTGACAAGTGATAAGTGAAATATATAAAGTGGACATCGTAAATAATAAGGTGCATAAAGTGTGCAGTACAGTATCTGAAAAGTGTTTAAAGTTTAGCTAACACACCACAAAGCCAGCAGAAGACAGGGCGTGTGTGCTGGGCATTCCCCAGGCCCTGTCTTCCCCCTTTCTACGACGCCAGCGTCCTCTGTCGCCATGCAGAGGGCGCCCCCTAGTATTTGAAGCTCATTTCTCTTATGGGCTCTCCACCCTAAGCCCGTGTCACACTCGTGTGACGAATCTTTCACACACACACACACACTAGTTATACCAGTAAAGTACTTTCTAGATGCTACAAAATTAGAAAAGGAGTCTGCATTAATATTAATATTAATATATATTTAAGACAAGCTTAAATCACACAGCGAGTGGTTTGTGTGCTCGTGCGTCGGTTCGTGGCGGGCTGGCGGCGTCACTGTTATTTCCCGTTCTCTGCCTCAGTCAACCCGCATCATTTCCCCCCACATCATTTCCCCAAACTCCCTGATATATTGCTCGAGGGTGAAGAATGATAAGTGAAATATACAGAGTGAACATATTTGTTTGTAAGATTGTAAAAATTAAGGTGTATAAAGAGTGTTAAGTACAGTATTTGAAAAATGATTAAAATTATGTACACCAAACGGCACGCAAGGCAGAAGCTACACCTCCAGTTCCCGTCCACGATTCAGCTCCAGCTAGCAAAGACAATTAGGACGATGATTCACTGTTTCTTGACGATGACCCTGAAGATAATGGGTAATGATTTTGACGGATTTGCTCTGAAGGATCCTTCACCAGGTGCTGAATGATAAACTCCCGGCAAGTGGTGGGGTAGAGAATGATGAGCCAAGAGTCAGAATGGTTACCTAAGAATACATTACTTTTTATTATAAGTTTTATTGTGTCCAAGTCTTACGTAAATTTTACTGTTATGCAATAAACTATTTATATTGGAATTTGAGAAAAAAATAAGAGGCGGATGAGATATTGCCAAGAGTCAGAAGGAATTGGTGGAGGTGAAGGAGGATGGTGGCCATGATGCTTTTAATAAATGAAAATATCTTATTTTGTTTCTTTCATATGGTCATTATCAAGTCTAAACCTTGCTGAAATTATACTGTGTTAAGCAACGAATTATTTTTAGTGGCATTTTAGAAAAGCTAAGAAGCAATAGGGATATTGCCAATAGTTAGAAGGAGGTGGGGTGAAGCAGGATGGTGGCTATGACACTTCATGTATGAAAAATATCTTCCTGTGTGTGTTACAATGGCCTTTATCGAGTCTAAACCTTACTAAAATTGTACTGTGTTATGCAAATGGATTAATGTCCCGAGTTAGAAGGAAATGGTGGAGTGAAGAAGGATTGTGGCCATAACGCTTTTCATGTATGAAAATATCTTAGCAGGGAGAAGTCGATATGTCGCTTTCTTTTCGGAATTTCGCTTTTTTCGGAATGGCTTGGGCCCCAATTAGTCCATTCTAGTGAGGTTGTACTTGAATTTGACTCTCTCGAAATTCTGTCTGTCTATAGCCTGACGCCCTAATCCCGCAAAGGGTGGCCGCAGACAAAACGCCTCCAAGTCGCTCTGTCACTCACCATTTGACTGCCCTCCCCCAACTCACTCCCCCCTCCCTCATATACCCCCCAACTCCATCCCTTTATCTCATCCTCGGTCTCCCCCTCCCTCTCCCTCCCTCCGCTTCATCTACATAACCCGTTTAGTCAGTCTCTCATTCCCCATTCTCTCCACATGTCCAAACCACCTCAGTGCTCCACTTAAAACAGACTAGATATGTAAAATCCATCCTAGACAATTTGCCAACCACCAAAGCTCCAGGCCCAAATGGAATTCCTCCAATTGTTTTGAAAAAGTGTTCCCCATAACTTGCTAAATTATTCAGACTATGGATACGTAATTCTTCATTCCCTAATTCATGGAAAGAAGCCAATATCCACCCAGTTTCAAAGAATGGACGTTCCTCTGACCCCTCTGATTACAGGCCCAACAGCTATCACACCTTCTCTTGGTAAATATTTGAAATTGTAATTAATAAGCGCATAGTTAAACACCTTGAATCTTTCGCCACGAAAAATCAACCATTGAAATAATCTCCTGACTCATACCATCCATCAATCAATCGACCTACATGGAGAAACTCATTCAGCAGCCCTTGATATTTCTAAAGCTTTCAACAGAGTGTGGCACTGTTCCCTGCTGTCCAAACTCCCATGTTATGGACCAACGTCTTTTATTCCTCTGCTTTCCTTATTTCTCAGTGACAGAAAAATAAAAGTAGATGTATATTCCAATTTCCACTCAATTAACGCTGGCGCGCCACAAGAATCAGTTCTGGCGCTAACCCTGTTCCTAGTTCATATTAATGATCTCATATCTGTCACTCACAATCCATCCATTCATATGCAGATGCCTCAACACTTCACAGTTCATTCACACTCAAACACCCACTTACAAAGTTTTTAACTCAGAGTACAGTCATCTCCATAAACCAAGACTTATCTAAGATCAATGAATGGGGACAAAAAACCTTGTCTCATTTAATTCTAGTAAAACCAAGTACATACAATTTACTAATAGACAGATATTGCTAGATTCGTATATTACCTTCAATCCTACTAATATTCCCATCTCCAAAAGTATTGAAATTCTCGGTGTTTCACATAACAATGCCATCAGCTGGACCTCTCATGTCAGGTCATTTGATAAAACCGCCTCAAAGAAACTTGGATTATTGTACACAGTCCGTAGCTTCTTCACTGACGAGCAGTTACATACAATTTATGAGTCAAGTGCACTTTCAGCTTGAATATTGCTCACCCTTGTGAAATGGATGTGGAGAGGATGCACTGAAATAGCTAGACAAAAGTCAGAACAAAGCTGTTGGGATTATTAATAACCCTGCTGTTATAAACAAACTACTTCCCCTACTAGTAAAAAGGAATGTTGCCTCCCTTGCATTGTTTTACAGATAGTTTTATGGCAAATGCTCATGCGAAGTTGTGTTCATTGTGCCACCTCTCCATGCCTTCCCTCGTGCTACACGGGGATTTGGTAGCGCTCGTGACTGGAATGTCACACAACCATATTCTAGAAGTTCTGCCTATCAGAATCCTCTTATTCCCCGAAATGCATCTCTCTGGAACTCGCTTCCCCGGAGTTGTATCCCCACCAAACTTCAGCTTACAGCTGTTCAAGTCCAACTGTTACAGATATTTTATGAATGGAGGACACCATTAATCTGGTGTATGGATTATTTTGTTTTTATTCATTTGTTTTTTCTTCCTCCTGTTATTTAAAAAAATGGAAATATAGTCGAAAGTCCTTTAGAAAAGTATTGTACCTGCACCCAGCTATTGTGGTGGTATGGGAGCAGAGGAGCGCATCTTGGCTGTGTGTGCCTGTGTGTGCGTGTGTTGGTTGTGGCCAATGCGAGAGGAGGCGGGCCGCGAGCCCCGCCTACTGATTGGCTTGAAGTACAGTACGTGGCGGTGTGTTTGGCAGGAGTTTTCGCTGCGCCATTCGTCAGTCCCTACCGCTGTGCTCTGTTCATAGCATTGAGAAAGGAATACTGGCTGTTTTACAGCCTACCTGTATGACCTTTTCTTGGGGGCCATAACACATTCATATTGTTTAATGGTACTTATCTTCGTTCTAATCAATGTTGTTTTTCTCTTAAACACTGAAGTTTTTCCAGAAAATAAATAAATAAAAGAATATATTATTATCTAATAATAACTTCATATATATGACAAAAATACTACAAGAATCACAATCTTCACTCAGAAACCTTTCCTACGAAAAAAAAAAGAACGATCTTCCATCAAAATGTAAAAAGTTAAGGTTGCGAGAATATTGCTGAACTTTGAACCCATTTTCTGGCGTTTTATGATTTGGCGTGAGAACACCTTACGTCGCTCGACCCCTCAAATACTCATCCTAATTAACTGGCCTGGATGTCAATACATATTGAAGAAATCATTGGTCGGAACCGAAAACATATAAAATATACAAATCTAAATGGAATTACAATGACAGTACCATCTAATCTAATCTAATCCTACGTTGCCCCATGAGGAGCGTACAAGCCCGGGGCTAGGCAAGTTGGTCATGACATATTTTAAGATGAGAGTGACCAGCCTAACTCATCCCTGAGTGACATTACGTGAGCAGTAAACCCCAACCACCCCTTGGATATATGCCTGCACCGGCTCAAACCGGCTGAAGTGCTGTAATTACCCACTAAACCACAAGACGCCAAAATTTGATCATATGATTACCACTCAGCGTATTGACTGGATTCCTGGTGTACAGGAAACCAATTTGGCTTGTCACTCAGTGTAGAGTAACCCACAGGCAGAAGAAAGAGGAAAGAATGAAGGAAAGGAAGACAGAAGAGGGAGTGTAAAGTCACCTGTAGGCAGAAGGACGAGGAAAGAATGAAGGAAAGAAAGACAGAAGAGGATGGAAGGAAAGAGAGATGGAGAGGAAAGGCCAGACATCCAAGAGCAGTACTACATCGAGTGAGTGGATAGTGAACGCCCACACCTACCACATAACAAATATTTTTAATTATAGCGAGAAAAATACAAAAATTAATGGGAAAAAAGCAGACCACGAACCAAAAATTTCTCATGGAGCAAAGTCAAACTCTAGATTTTTTTTCATTATGTCAGGAGTAAAACAAATGTAAAAGATAAGCCCATTAATAAACTCGAAATTTGATATCGGCAACGATAACCAAACGATCGCAACAATACTGAATGACTCCTTCCACACTGTATTCACAAAACAAAATAGCGTTAGCATTCCCAACGCCAAATCAGTTTTCTCAAGACCAGATGATGGTAAGATATCCACACTGTATTCACAAAACAAAATAGCGTTAGCATTCCCAACGCCAAATCAGTTTTCTCAAGACCAGATGATGGTAAGATATCAATCACCGAAGTAACAGGACACGAGGTGTTAAATATCTGTAGAAGATCGACACAAATAAATCAACTGACCTAGAACAGATATCTCTTCGCATGCTGCTGATTAACATGGACAGTTAGCCTTTCCTATAACAAAAATATTCTATAATTCATTGACTTAAAGTTGAGTACCTAAACGATGGAAGCTCGCTGATATATTATCTGTCTTTTAAAAGGTCAATTTGAAAAATTAAGCTGCCACATATTACCGCCAGATAAGCCTAATGCCATTACTAACCGAAATTTCGGGAAAAAATGTTTGAGGTGAAATTACAGTGTTCCTTAGTAAGCATAATTACTAATTACTGTTAATCAACACGGGTTTTATAATAATAGATCGTGCCTTACAAGTTTGCTTAAATTTTTTACAAACATGTACAATAACTTGGAAGCAAAAATATCGTCGAATGTCATATACCTAGATTTTCAAAGAGCGTTTGGTAAGGTCTCCCATATAACACAAAAATATTCGCTTACGAATACGTATCACCAGCCATCAATAAAAAGAAAACTAGTTCAGTAATCATGCAATTCGATCGGTAGAGTGGTGGCTTGCAGTCCTACTGGACCCGCCAACATGTAAAAATACCCCCTCTAATACCAATACACCTGTCCTGTATGAGACAGCCCTAGCATGTATTCAATATGGATGGTGGGTGTTAGCGCCTGGTGACATGTGGAGGTATATGGTATGTAGAGGACTACTGGGCCTTGGGAGCAGGCTGTGAAGCCTATGCCCAGAGTCAGACACATAAAAAAAAAAAACTTAGAATATAATCGGAAGTTTGCCAATTTTGATAAAACGTCTTAGGATTTCAATTGCCGCGTTTCAGTATCTCTTTGCATTCCTGTTAAAAAAAAAAAAAACTAAATCGGTAATATTCTGGCAATCGGAGGCATACCATCGTAGTCTCGCCAAAAATTATTAACTAACAGCCAGATATCCCGAGAGTGCCCACAGAGTTTGGATACAATTTGCCCACTTGAATTTGAGATACCTAGGCAACACAGAGTGACACATACATTCAGACGCAGGCGATTACATTATTACCTTGCTAGGCGGACTATAATTGTGCTCATATATTGGTGATTGATTTACGAACTGCAGGCACCGTGCAATAATAAATGGTGAATCATCAGACTAGCTAGAAATAACAGAGTTTCTCAAAAGTCAGTTGTAGAACAAGTTCTTCTCACTATTTATATAAACTGTCCAGAAAAAGGAATAGTTTCCAACGTAGCGCAACTTGCAGATGACACGAACACTGAAAGCAACGTATTTAGAAAAGCAGACTGTGAATCTGTATAAAACAACTTGAATAACTTAAAAAACTGCATTGAAAAATGGCAAATGAAATTTAAGGCCAATAAATGTAAGGTAAAGCACTTTGGAGATAAATACATTCAGTGTGAATACTGTGTGATACAATACCCCACTGACGGAACTACCGAAAAGGACGAGCAGGACTTAAGAGTCGTGATCATTAACGACTTCGTAAACTCCAGTGTTTGGTAGACAGTAACAAGGCAAACAAAAATGCTCGGCTTCATCCCAAGGAACTTTGATAATGAAAAGCCTGATGTAATTTCTAAGCTTTTTATGTCATTAGTTAGACCACACCTAGAATAAAGTGTGAATCGATGGTCCTCGAATCTTTTTACGGACAAAGATAGGCTGTAAAGAGTGCAATGCAGAGCCACAAAAATGATCCCATCTCTGCAAAATTT
>JAGKTI010017872.1:0-18148 GCA_018397915.1 Birgus latro
TTACTAATCAGAAAAAAAAAAAACTTTCATCTCACGTCTTCTCGTAAGTTAGCATCCCACATTCTTTGTTCAGTGTTGCAGTTTCCAACACATTTCGGACCGACAGAGCATACAGTTATTTCTGCTCTTTACAGCCGAGTGTACATTTACCTCATTCTTTGTTCGTTGTTATAGACAGTATTGATCCAAATAATTATGTACTTCTATTAACCCCTTCATAGCTGCCGTCCTTGAACAATGCATTACTGTACCGGTGTCAGTGACGTTGAGTTAGGGAGCTATAAAATCTGCGAACAATGATGGGAAGGGAACGAAGGTCACTGGTATGGTTACCCAAATCTGCTGTACCATCCCAAGCAGCCAGGCGGTCACTTCATCCCGGATGTTCTCGTCGATATGTTTAAATGGTAACGTAACATGCGCCTTAATTTTATTCTTTCACGATTCATAGCAAATCAGAAGATGGGTTGGGGGGGGAAGTGCACCAAACAAGTCTTACCACATCTGTAAGAATAAAAACTGATTTTAGAACTTAGAAAAAATGGTTCCAAGGCCTGCCACAGGAGCACGCAAATTTCTGAACTCTGCCACTGAGGGGGCTAAACATACGTTTTACTGTAAGCAGTAAAAGCACCTTACAAATCAATTCATCCTGATATTCTGTTATGTTTTTCTGATTATTTCTGGGTTGCCATATAAACATTTCTTGTTAAATCTGTTTCCCCGCTGTTTTTAGCTGTTCTGCTGGTGTGACAACTCACGTTGTTCGTTAACGTAATGGCAGAAGGTACTGTTCTGATCTAATTGTTTAACCAAACCTGGCCTAACCTAGCTTAACTGCACCTAATAATTTAACCAAACTTAATCTCCAGTTTGGAAGTTGGGAAACAAAATCCACACTTGAGTATGTTGAGTTTCTTCCATTGCGCTGGAAACAATCGTAGGTACAGCTTCAGGAACGTGACGATAATAACAGAGAGGAAATTTTCCAGTAAGATAAAGAAATTTACCAAACTGAAACTAGAAAAATACAGAAACAAGCAGGATGCATACGCAAAGATTTGGTAAGGTCTTTCTGCTACATTAAGTATACATTTACCAGTAAATACATCAGTCTAACAGTACTTGTGCTTTGTTTCCGCCGGATTAATCGTGATTTCGGACTATTCAGTCGCCCCTTCACACCATATAGCCCGGATAATCGGGCTATCTCTGTATGAATGACATAACTGGTACAAAATAGTTAAGCTTCTTTCTCCTTGATTTCTTTATTTTTACCTCCCTCTCTATTTCCCTCCATCTCTTCTACCTTTCTCTCTATCTCCCACTTCTCATCTCGCCTTCCCTCCCTCATTTCCTCCTCTTTCTTATCATCCCACCCATCCTCTCTCCTGATATTCCTCAGCCTCATATTCACAGCATCCTTATGATCCTTTTTCAGATCTCTATCTTTCCCTCTCTCTGTTAGATCTTCTCTGTCCTGTTCTCTTGCATTTTCCTCTTTCTTTTCTGTTTCTCTCCCTTCCTCCCTTCCTTCCTCCTCTCTCCCTCCCTCCATATTTTCCACACCTCTCTCCTCCACCTCCCAAAGCTTCCTGGGAACACCCAAGAAAAGCAAAGTGCCAGTAAATACCAAGACAGTGCCAAGCCAGTGGCAGAGGGTAAAGGGGTTCCTGAAGTAGATAATGGAAAAGATGAGGGACAGGAACTTCCGCAGGGTGAGCACCAGGGTGACTGTCAGGGAGGAGCAGTGAGTGGTGAGGGAGAACACCGAGCTGACGCACATGTATCTGGGCAAGATGCAAGTTAAGGAAGTCATGAGACATTCTGGGAGGCAAAAACACAATTGTGAATCTGTAACACAAATATCAGAAGGCATTACCATGACTTTGTTCTTTCTTTTTTATTTTTTTGCTTACGTATGCAGCATACAGCATAGACCTGACTGTTCTTTCAACATGTCCAGTAGTCCTCCTGTATTCCATGCTCCTTCACATGTCAGCACCTCAGTACTAATAACTAATTATCAAACTGAGTACATACTAGGGCTGGTTGATACAAGGTTTGTGTGTTGGTGTCACCAAGGGTATTTTTGTGACAGGTCTCAGGGAAGATCAGGAAATGAAATCCAAATTATCAACCATTCCCTGACCCAACCTGAAATCAAATTCACATTGTTTTGAACATCAAACCCGTTCTCTAACCATTTGTTGCTGCTGCTGTTTTTGTGGCTCCAGGATCACCTGGATTCAAACCAAAAGGACTGCATGAAACTGGCCACTTAAACAAAGTACTACTAGAGAAATTTAGCTGAGGTTATATAAATAGTCTGTCTGATCTGTGTTAAAAGACTGAGGTACATAAGGTTGGCAATTGTGCTGTGGTGTGAGGGGCTCCATTAAAGTGGGGACACAGTGGACAGTTTATGAGTTGTGTTTTGTGTTGGTACTGCAGCAGAGAAGAATGGTAAATGTAGACCAAGAGAACCGTTAATTCAGACAAGGATCCTCTTTCTTCCCAGTGCTAAGAGTATTCATGGTGAATAACAATAACCTTTACCTTCTAACCTCCATATTACTTACCTAAAGATGGCAATTGTTAATAAATACAATACTATCATCATCTAAACACCTATTTCCACCTAATATTGAGGTGAGAGAGAGAAAAAAAAAAGGAGGGGAGTGAGGGATCAGTGGATTATCAAACATCATGCTTAGCAAAACAGGCCACATGATCATTCACACATCACTAAAGCTTCAAAATTCCAGGCTTTACTTATTCATTTCATACTTTCAATATAAATCCTTTCAATAAAACTCCTATTATGTAGTCTCCCTGACTACTAAAATACTATAATTTTTTTCCATTGTTTTTTTCAACCTCCACATCCCACTAAGAAGTACCATCCCCATAAGCCAATACCCTTTTAAATACCAAACAGTCTTGGCAATCCTGACCAATCATTTCATTTATGCCATCCATCCATCATCCAATCCTATATTACCCCATGAGAAGCGTAGAAGCCCGGGGCTGGGCAAGTTGGTCCTGACATTTAAGATGAGAGTGACCAGCCTCACTCATCTCTGAGTGGAATTACATAAGCAATAAACCCCAACCACCCCTTGGGTATAAACCTACACAGGCTCAATCCGATTGGAGCGCCTTAATTACCGTACCCACTAAACCACCAGGCGCTTTATGCATCCCACATATTTCCTAAATCCATCTGCTCTACATTCATTGACCTTACATCCTCCACTACATTCAACTCATATTCATCCACCGGATGATTTCTGTCAAATACTATAGGGATGAAAAGGTTTACGAAGGCTATACATAACCCTTCTATTGGTAATTCCAAATTCTCTCCATCTCTCTCTCTCTCTTTCTCTCTCTCTCTCTCTCTTGTAATAAAGAAAACCATCTGGATATTGCAAAAGTAAAACAGAATAAATCTGTTGTTGGTTTCAATGGACAAAGGCATAAAAGGATACTGAGTAAGCGTATTTGCCACCAAAAACATCCACAGTTTAGGCACCTTGGCTAGGACTGGTAACGGGGCCATGGACTGCAGAGGCGGAGAGTTGTTGAACTTATCCACATGTTCTGCTATGCTGGAGTGGGTGAGTAGAAACCCAGGCATGGACAGGATGTGCTGTGATCAACACAAAAATAATTGTTGTATACACATTAGAGTGGGTGGGTAGGAACTAAGGCACGGACAGGATGTGCTGTGACCAACACAATAATAAACTGTCACTTATAATTTGCTTGTTTTAATCCTCTCATTGGCATGTCATCTTGGGTATTATGACTGGGTTAACACCACAAGAATGAATTCAAGTAAGGGTGAGTCATGAGAACCTAAGAGTGTTAACACAGTATTTGTCCATTACTCCCATATGTTATTTTGCTTACTCAAAAATTATATAGTTATATTCATTCAGAAGAGTGAAGAAGAGGACCTATGTGCCCAGGAGGGAACAATGGAAGTTGAAAAATCATGCAGTAAGGGATGCCTTCTATAGCAAGATGAGTAGAGTGATGGCCAGGGAGCTGTAGACAGAAGTATTAATGAAAAGTGTAAAGACCTCAAGAACAATCACTTGAAAGTTACTGATTCAGTGTGTGGATAAAGAAGGGACACTCCAGGACATAGGGTAATATGGTGGTGGGATGAGGGTGTAGAAACCATAAAAGAAGACTTTTTTGTGAATGGAAAAGGGGAAGTAGCAAAGAGGAATGCTTGGCTGCCAAGCGTAGGGAAATAAAGGAAGTATATAGTGCAGAATCCGTCTCAGAGACTTTAACTGGTTAAACTAAATAGTGCTGACAAGAAAAATGTGGCATTTAAGGTGGCAAAACAGATAATGAGGGGAAAATGAGGATACCACAGGTGAGCAGTGTGTGAGGAATGATGGAATGACAGTGGTGGACAGTGAGAATATTAAAGAAGCCTGGAGAGATCTATAAACCGGCTGCTGAATGAGGAGTTTGATTGGAACTGGAAAGGACTGGAGTCGTGGATCCAGTGTTTGGCCCTAGGCTTTTGATGCTGCTACTGTGAGCAGGGCAATAGGAAGGATGCAGTTGGGGAGGGCAGCATGTGTATTTGGGTTGACTGCTGAAATGATGAAGGCCTCATGAGATACAGGAGTGGGTTCAGTTACTAATTTGATAAATTCAATATAAGTGTGTTGTCCCAGACAACTGGCTGAAGAGTGTGGTGTAAATGTTTATAAGGGGAATGGGGATGCCCCGGAAACACGAAACTGCAGAGGCATAAAACATGGATGAGATAACAAAGGTAATGGACAGAGACCTAGAAGATACAATCAGGGAAAGAGAGAATACTGATGACATGCAGTATGGGTTTATGCCAGGAGAAGGGACCCAACTGCTTAAAAAAAATATAAAACAGAAAAGGGAGATGCACTTTGTTTTTGCTGATTTGGAGACGGCCTTTGACTGAGTCCCTAGAAAGGTGGTGAAGTGGGCAATGAAAAAGTTTGGGACTAAGGAGTGGCTGGTTAGAGTGGTTATGGCTGTGGGGAAGGTGATGGCTGAATTGGCAAAGAGGTGGCCTGCAGTCAAAATAGACCCAGGTTTGCACCTTTGCTTGGGCAGGGAACAGTTCAAGGATTTGAGTTTCACAGGGCAGACTTTACCGATCCACCAGAAGACCCATTGACATGTCATAAAAATACCCCCGCTAATACCAATACACCAGCGATGTATGAGACAGACCTAGCATGTATTCAATATGAATGGTGGGTGTTAGTGCTGCTGGTGACAACATGTGGAGGTGTATGGCATGTAGGAGGACTACTGGGCCTTGGGAACCGGCTGTGAAGCCTATGCCCTGAGTTGGACACATAAAAAGGAATAAAAAAGAAAAAAAATGTGGGTGCTCAAACCCAAGTGAGAAGGAATGGAGATTTGAATTATGAATTTTCCATGAAAGTTGGTGTGCATCAGGGGGTCAGTCTTGAGCCCCTTATTGTTTGTCATGGTGCTTGAAGCTCTCACATGTGACTAAAAAAACAGACTCCCATGGGAGATGTATTCTGATGACTTGGTGCTATTTGCAGAGAATGAAAGGGAGGTAAAGGAAAGATTTAGGAAGTGGAGAGATGGTAATGGGCATAAAGGTTTGAGAGTTAATGTACATAAAACAAAAGTTATGATATCTAGAGCTAGTCGTGATACTGTCAAAGCAGAGGGAGTATGGCCATGTGCAATTTGTCACTAGGGTGTGGGACGTAACTCCATCTTGTGCAGTGTTTGCATTAAGTGGCTATATATGAGGCCGAGCAGCATGGAGAGCTGCCATTAAGACCAACACAAACAAGCATGCAGGAGCCTTTATAAAAGAAATAAAATGAAATAATAAAAGTTGTGGTGGTAATAGAGGCAGGCTGTTATAATGATGGCTGTGTGTGTGCAGTGTGTTAGGGGCAGTATGCAGAGACTGACATGCATGAAAGAACTGCTCTTACTGAAGAGTCTCTTGAGTGTGTGCAGGAGTTTTTGTGTTTACTGCAGGTGAACTGGAGCTATCTCTGTGGTTGGGTACGAAGTGGTTGGAGAAAGCTCAGAGAGCAGTTTTCTCTCCAAACACTGAGAGAGCTCTCCTTTCGTGCTAAGGATTCCTTGTATGAAGCAAGAGTTTGGACTATAATGATGTATGGTACTGAGACCTGGGTGATAAAGGGAGAGGATATTTGTGGTGTAGTGTGTTCTTGAATGCGAGGACTGAGGGGGCTACGATTGTAATAGAAGATTTGAGAGAAAGATGGGATTCAAATGTACTGGTATTGTGATGAGAAGGGGTTGATTGAAATGTTTTGGGCATGTTGAGAGGATGGAGGATGACAACTGGGTGTGGAAGGTGAGAGGTATGAACAATGGGGGTAAGGATGCGAGAGACTGACCAAAAAAACAGACGTGGGATGAGGTCATACAGCATGACCTCAGGGATAAGGGACTGATAAGCAAGGATCCCAGAAAATGAGCAGCATGGAGTGCTGCCATTAAGTGACCAAGGCCGATGCATGCAAGCGTGTTGGAGCCTTTATAAATGATGCAGTTATTATTATTAGACACATTACAGAAATGATCCAAACCAGTAGATTAAGATGGTTTGGACATGTTGAGAGGAAGGGGGAGGGTGGCTAGGTACTGGAATGGGAGGGAAGAATACCCAGAGACAGACTGAGGAAGATAAGAGATGAGCTCCTGCACAGAGACCTCCAGGACAGGACTGAGGAGGGAAATGGTTCAAGGTCGTGGCACTTGGAGAACGGCCATCAAGTGAAAAGTTCTACACATGCCATTATGGTTTCTTGTCTCTGAAGATAATTAAACTTTATCATTTTAGTATTCTGTCTGTAATTTACTGTGGAAACATCAGTAACATGCAACATATTATAAGTACTTAAAATACTGCAAACTACCCATAAACCTTTCAGTACAGTACAATGCTATACTTTTTTGTCATTCTTGCCACCTTCAGATGATTTTATTATCTTGGGAAAGACTTCTCAACCTGGATAAATCAATTCAATATGAGGCCACTCCTAGCTTGAATAAAATCATGTGGAATTACCAAGAATATAAAATACAGTACTAAGAAAAATATGTCATTCAGATTGAAAAGGTTAGGTTACTTTACAATGCTGAGCTAAAATTTGGGACATAAATACAGTGCTGTATTACAAAACTGTAGTTTTCTGAGCATGGGTACTGTAAAGAATGCTTCCAATAGGCTTCAAAGACACTGCCATCCACTCATCATTCGATACCTTATTACCTCATCAGGAGAATATGGGCCCAGGGCAGGGTAACTCAGTTTAATTTTAATTTTGTTTCATTTATAAAGGCCCTAACATGCTTGCAGGCATCGGCCTTCGTCACCTGATGGCAGTTCTCCATACTGCTTGATCTCTATCAGTCTTTCTATTTAGTTCTTTATCCCTGAGGTCATACTCCATGACCTTATCCCAGGTCTTTTTCAGTCTATCTCTGACCACCCTACCCCCATGTTCACACCTCTCATCACCCTCTGTGCCCAGTTGTCATCCTCCATTGTCTCCACATACTTACAACAACTCAGTCACAAAACTTATATATTCAAGTTCTATCCTTCCTCTAAACTCTTCATTCACATTCCTAGCTCCCCCAGACCTCTCTCTCTCTCTGTATTTACCTATTTGTATTTACCTATTTGTAGTATACAGGAATTGAGCTACGCTCGTGTTGTCCCGTCTCCATATCTACATTCATCTAATCTAGTTTTAAATACATGAATGTTTTTCGCCTGCACCACCTCTTCGTCTAAGTCCTTCCAAATACTTATGCTTCTGTTCGGGAAACTGAACCTTTTGAGATCATTAAGACATCTACTTTTCCTCAACTTGAAGCCATGACCTCTTGTTCTTCCATCATCCAACACAAAAAGATCCTCTCTATCCACCCTTTCCAATTCTCTTACATTTCTAAATATCGTGATCAAGTCACCTCTTCCCTTCTCTCGTGCAGTGTTGGTAACTTCAGTTTTTCCAATCTCTCCTCGTAGGTGAGTTCCCTTAAACACGGTATCATCTTCGTTGTCATCCGTTGGACCCTTTCTAGTTTATCAATATGCTTCTTCAAATGAGGTGACCATACCACTGCCGCATACTCTAGTCTTGGTCTTATCATGGTCACTATCAACTCCCTCAACATTTCCTCATCCATATAATTAAAAGCCACTCTCATGTTGGTCAGTAATCCATAAGTTCCCCCAATAATTTTGTTTATATGCTTTTCTGGTGACAAGTCATCCCGAATAATCACTCCCAANTAGGTCAAGCCTGGATGGTTCATCAACACCCCTAATTCTTGTGTTTTCTTTGATCAACTGGGTTAACATGTTTTCCATCATCAATTCCATTAATTTATTTCCCCATGATTCTTCATTGTTCCCAGCATCCATACTTTCCCAATCAACTTCTCTACAGTTAAAATCTCCCATTAATATTATTCTATTTCTTCGTTCAATTAACATTTCTAGCCTAATAATGGATTCACTTATTAACTGTTCGTAATCTTCCTTTGTCCATGCCCTAGTTTTGGGGGGCATATAAAAAACTATTACATCCGTTTTTTCTCCATAATTGTCCTCTATTTCAACTCCCAAAAGTTCAGCCTTAGTATTTTCAATTTCTATATTCTTTACTCTTAGGTCATTATGGGTTAATATCACTATTCCTCCCCCAAATTTGCCTTCTCTGTCCTTCCTCCAAATCTTATAATTATTCCAGCCAAATAATTTTATATCGACATCTCGGGGCAATTTAGTCTCTACTAGGCAAACAATTTCAGGTTTATTTTCATTTAAGTAGTCTCCAATTTCCCCTTTCTTAGATATTAATCCATCTACGTTACTGTACATGATGCTCAGATTTGCTGCACTGTTGTTATCTTTACTCGTTCTTCTCTTTTTCATATTCATATCCATCCCCTTTGTGTCCTTCACGTCTAGTTCTTCACATACCACTTCCTTGCCTTCATATCCATCACTCTCCAAAAAAAAGTTTTACGTTCTTCCTCTGTCCTCCTGTCATTTTTTTCCTTTACTTGGTCCTTCAAAGATTTTAAGACTTCTCTTTCTTCTTCATTCAAGTCTTTTCTTACTATAATATTTTCCATTCCTGCCTCTTTACTTAGTTTCCAGGTCACCTTAAGTATGTCATTTACAACACTTTCTGAAGACATCTTAACTCTCATTGGTCTTGCTTCCCCTTTCTTATATGGCCCTATCCTCCTTACCTCCTCAATTTCTTTTTCCCAATTGTTTCCTTCAGGATCGATCTTGTCCAATATTTGCCTCACCTGATTTGAGTCTCTCTCGAGTCTCATAGACCTAACTTTTTCTTCTTCCTCCCTGTTTCCAAATATTATCACACATCTGTTCCTTTCAACTGTTTCTCTCACTATTTTCTCTTTTTTCTTCAATATTTTCACTACATTTTCTTCCATTTTTTTCTTGTTCATTTCCCTTTCTTCCTGAATAATTTCCCTTAAACTGACTACTTCTTTCTGTTCTTCTTCCACATGTGCCCACTTTGCCTTTTGCTCTTCTAACACACTACTTACCTTCTCTGTTTGGTTACTGCTTTCTTCTAGTTTTCTCCGTAATTCAATATTTTCTCGTTTTAAATTCTCGATCTCCTGGTTCGCTGTCTCATTGGCCTGAATCAAACTCTGTATAGTATTTTCGTTTTTTTCAGGCATGTCTCTTGATACTAGATCTTCCACTTTCTTTTCTAGACCACTAATTCTCATAATCAATGTTTTAACCAGGTCCATTACATTTGTTTCACTGTCAAATCCTGGGAATTCCGGTTCCCCCGTGTTTACATGGTCGGCCACCTTTAAGGTCGGTTGCAGTACTAAACTGAACAGCTGTTACCAAAATTCCTATAAAAACATTCATGTATACTTAATGACAATAATTCTTTACATTTTTGATAGACTATAATAACTTGCAATACTTAAAATTATTTACAAGACTGGAGACAGGACAATTCCTGAAAACTACTTAGGGTTTGTTGAGGCGGTTTGAGACACGTCTTCTTGCTGTGGCTGCCACTCCGTGTGTATGTGTGTGTGTGTGTGTGTGGTAGGGGAGTGCTGTTTATGGTGAGGTGTAGGATGTGACTGTGTTCTGCTGTCCAGTTTGTGAGAAGGATCACTGTAGATTTGGCTGGGGCTATTATGAGCCTGTTTGTAGTGAACCATTTGTGTAGTGTGTTGAGGTAAGGTTGGAGGATGTGTGCAGCTGTGTTTGCATTTTGGTGTGTACATGTAAGTGTTATGTCGTCTGCATAGGAAGCTATGTGTATCTGTGGTGTGTGGGGTGTGGGTATGTCATGCATGTATAGGTTAAAGAGTGTAAGGGACAAAACAGATCCTTGAGGGACATCATTTGTGAAATTTCTGATGTTCGAAGACTGACCGGCAAAAGTTACATGTGCACATCTGCCTGCTAAATAGTTTGCCACCATGACCTTTGGTTCCTTCTTCCTTTCATTAAAAAAAAAAAAAAAAATGTTTGTGTTGAATATTTTGCTTGTGAGGTTGTGGCTGGAGATGGAATTAAAAGCTTTACTAACATCTAGTGTGACAAGGAGTGTTCTGTGTGGTGACCTAGCAGAATTCATACTATCAAACACTCTCTGTGCAAGGTCTGTAAGAAGAATGTTTGTGGAGTGTAGTGGCCTAAATCCATGTTGTGATGGGGCTAGTGGGATGTGAGGTGTAACTAGTTGTAGTACCAGTCTTTCAGTGACTTTGGAGGGGGTGCAGAGGAGTGTGATGGGGCAGTGTGAGGAAGGTAATGTGGGGTCTTTGTTGGGTTTGGGGATAGTGATGATAATGCCATGCTTACAGATGTTGGGTATTATGTTGTGTGAGTAGCTGTAGTTTGATATGTTGGTGAGTGCTTCTATGCCTTGTGGTCCAAGGTGTTTAAGGTATATGTTGCTTATGTTGTCTGGTCCACAGGCAGATGAGTGCTTGAGGTTGCTGATGATGTGCTTCATCTGGCTGTAAGTGAAAGGTGCAAAGTCTGGGTCTGTGGGAAACTGTCTCTTACGTCGGATGATACATCAGTCATCACAATGGGGGTTGAGATGGCTGACATGTGAAAAGTGATTGAAGAGAGTGTTTGCTTGTTGTTTGTTTGAAGGTATGGTGTCTGCTGTTGTGATGGCAGCATATGATTGTGTAGTGTTGCTGTTGGAGAGTGTGATGCTGTTTAGTGTTTTGTAGAGTTTGCTGGTGTTTTTGTGATGAAGTATTTGGAGATAATTATTCCAATTTAGTGTTTGCTGTTCTGATATTTTACTGTTTATCTGAGTGTTGAGTTCTTGTATTTGTTGTATGATGTCATCTGTATGGGGTGTTCGGGAGTGTCGTAGTGAGTCCCGTTGTCTGATGAAGCTTTGGATTTCTGGTGTGAAGTTGGGGTTGTGTCTTTTTCTGCTGCCTCTAGGGATGTGTCTTTTGTCTGCATTTTGTACAATTGTATTGAATGTGTGCACAGTGGTGTTGATGTTTGTGATGGATGTACTGTTTGTTTCAAAGTGGTGTTCTATTTCAGCTGTGAAGGCCTCCCAGTTGGCTCTCTTATAATTAGTGTTTGTGTGTCTATGGCCAGCTGGGGTGATGCTGGTTTTGGTAGTGATTGTGATCGGGAGGTGGTGAGAGCCAAGGCCACTCTCCAGGATGTTGTGGGGGCGAAGTTTGGCGAGCAGAAGGTGATGTCTGGGGATGATGGGAGGAAGAGGGTTTGGTGTGAGATATAGGTATGCTGATTGGGATTATAGAGTATGAAAAGATGATCTGCCTGGGTTTGTATTGTCAGCCCTCTGTCTGTGTCAGGGTTGTTGTCATACCAGGCCGATGCCTTGGCATTGAAATCACCACCCAGGATGATGTTGGGTATGTTAGTGATGTCGTGTATTTGTGGAGAGTAACTGTGTGGTACTGTATATGTTGGCGATTGTTGTGTGTGATTTGTTACCAGTGCATATTTTATTTGATTGTATTTCTGTTGTAGTGTCATGTGGGGGGTGAAGTGACTTTGTGTGTGCACTGGTATCTGAAAAGTTGATGGATTTGTGTGATGAGTCCACCGCTACCGCCGTCGGCCCAGTCTTGTCTGATGGTGGTGAAATTATGAAATGTAGGTGTTTTTGGTGTTGTGCGTAGTTTTGTTTCTTGTAAGATGGCAACGTGTATGTTGTGTTGTTTGATGTGAGTTCTTGTTTTTTTGTGTTTATGCTATCTATGTTTAATTGGAGAATGTGTGTGGTGTGTGTTGGGTGTTGCAGCACGGAGGGGAGGTAGTGGTGTGGGTGGAGGGGAAGGGGTAGGAGAAGGCTGTGATGGGGGTAAGGGTTGGAGTGGATTAGTTTGGGGTGGGATAGGAGGGGTTAGGGGATTGGATGGTGTGGAAAGGATTGGTGGGTTAGGCTGAGGAGGTGTGGGGGAAGTAGTAGGGTTGGTAAGGGGGTTAGTGGGTGGGGGGAAGGAGCATAAGGAGTAGGTCCAGGTGTTTGTGTAGTGTTTTGTGGATGCAAGTGTTGTGCTGGTGTAATGGGTCCAGTTCTTGGAGGAATTGCACTGAACTGAACCCTTTGTCTGTCGGCTCGACGTGATAGGTTTTGAGCATGTTGGACATGTGTATTTGTTGGTGGGTCCTGGATTGCTCTCAATGTCCCCGGCGAGACGGAGTCGTCGAGAAATGACCACGGGGAGTCATTTCTCGGTTTAGAAAAATGTTGTTGTGTGTGATGTGTGGAGAGATGTGGTACTTGCCCGGGCGACCGAAGCCACTCCCAGGTTCTTGGGCCCCGTGAGGGGGCCACCTCATCTAACTCTCTTTACCTCCCTCCAGAACATTTTCTAACAATCCCTGCACTTAACACTCAAATTCCTTCCAAATTCCTCATCCATTCTCTTATTCTCTCTTACTAAACTTTTCACCTCTCTCTTCCTTTCAACATATAACTCTCTCTTCCGCCTTTCAACTTCTTCCATGCCCGTTTCTCATCCACTCATTATATGCTTCCTTCTTTTGCGCCACAGCCTGTCTCATCTCTTCATTCCACCATGCTGTTCCTTGCACCCCCTTTCATCTTCTCTTCACCCCACACATCACCTAACATGCTGCACAAATTTCTTTTGTGAATGTCTTGCACACGCCTTCCACATCCCCCATCTGCTCCAAATCATATTTACCCAATTGCTCCTCCACTTCCCTCTTATATTCTGTCTCTTTCTCATCCTCTTGTAACCTTTCCATTCTCCTTGCTTATAATACTTCCTCCCCTTCCCTTCTTCTATTTCTCCATTTCGGTCGTACCTTGATTCTAACCACCACCATGTGGTGATCAGAAAGTTCAACCCCCAACCTTTATACGCTCTTGCATCCATTATACACCTTCGCATCCTTTCATCCACACACATATAATCAATCATTGCCTTCCTAAGATGAATAACACTGTCATAAGGTATCAAGAATGCCTAGAATACATCACCTGATTCAAAGAGTTATTAGGCATTACTTCTGTAACTGAATGTGACTTAACAATCATCTATCTATCTACCGCCATGCGCCTGAATCTTGTAAGGGGTGGCCACAAACAAATTACCTTGATGTCACCCTGTCCCCACCATTTCACTGCCCAGCTCCCGGCTCACACCCCCATCATTCATATACCTCTCCACTCCATCTCTCCATCATTCATTTATTCATTCGTTCATTTTCTAATCCTGTGTCGCCCCATGAGGAGTGCAGGAGCTCGGGGCTAGGCAAGTTGGTCCTGACATTAATGATGAGAGTGACCAGCCTCACTCATTCTCGAGTGGTATTACGTGAGCAATAAACCCCAACCACCTATTGGATATAAACGCGCACTGGCTCAATCCGATTGGAGCACCTTAATTACCCACTAAACCATCAGGTGCCATAATTTGGTTACAGGTATATGGTTACCACCAAGCATTGTAAATGGTTTCCTGGTGTAAAGGAAACCATTTGGCTTGTCACTCAGTGCAGTCACTCACAGACAGAAGGAAGAGGAAGGAATGAAGGAAAGAAAGACAGAAGAGGAAAGAAGGAAAGAAAGACAGAATAGGAAAGAAGGAATGAAGAGAGGAAAGGGCAGTTACCCAAGAGCAACACTACATCAAGTAAGTGGATGGTAAACACCCCACCTACCACTGATAATAATAATAATAATAATAATGAGAATAACAATAATAAACAAAAATAATCATGGTACAGTAACTTATAATGTCAAGGTACAATGCGATGGATGAACAGAAGGAAAGAAGGACAGGAGGGAGTAGTCCATGCAAGGAGGGTAGTAAGGTTGCAACTTGCAACACAATGGAAAAAAGACACAATATAATAGAGAAGTGGAGGAGCAATTGGGTAAATAAGATCTGGAGCAGAGAGGGAGGTGGAAGGCATGTGTAAGTTATTTACAGAAGAAATCTGTGCGGCATGTGAGGTGGTGTGTTCGCTGAAGAGATGAAAAAAGGGGGTGCAATGAACAGCATGGTGGAATGAAGAGGTGAGGCAAGTTGTGATGCAAAAGAAGAAAGCATACTGTATAGTGAGTGGATGGGCAGCAGTGGAATAATGTTGAGAGACAGAAGAGAGAATTATAGTAGAGAGGAAGAAAGAGGTGAAAAGATTAGCAGGACAGAGTAAGAAGAGAGTGGATGAGGAATTTGGAAACAATCTGAGTGTAAAGTGGAGGGAATGTAAGAAAATGTTCTGGAAGGAGGTAAAGAGAGTTAGACAGGGTGATAAAGAAGTTAATATGGAAGTGAAAGATAAACATGGTAGACTGATAGTCGAAAATGGAGTCAATGTGAGCAAATGGAGAGAACACCTTAAGGAACTGTTACATAAAGAGAGTAAAAGTAATGAGAATATAACTGGCAGGAGAATGGCATATAGTGAGTGGATGGGTATCAGTGGAGACGAAAGAGAGAATTATACATAGAGAGGAAGAAAGAGGTGAAAAGATTAGCAGGACAGAGTAAGATGAAAGTGGACGATGAACTGTGTGAATTTTTCAACCTGAATGTTGGGTTGAAACAGGGATGTGTTATGTCTTCATGGTTGTTCAATCTGTATATGGATGGGGTTATAAAAGAGATACAAGGTAGGGCAATGGATGTTGGAGTGGCCCTAACGAAAGAGGGCAATGTTTGGAAAATTCCTGTTCTGTTGTTTGTAGATGATACTGTACTACTAAGTAAAGGTGAAGGGGAATGGCAAGGGATAGTCACTGAGACTGGGAGAGTGTGTTTCGTTTCGTTTTTGAAGGCTGCAACATGCTTGCATGCATCGGCCTTTTTGGATTGGAGCGTGTAGCATTTTATGACCGGATGCCCTTCCTGATGTCTACCAATGACCCTTGGGTGGATTCGATCCTCCGACCCTACGGCCAGAGCGGAGCGCTCTAACCCACTGAGCCATGGCTGCTATGAAATGGAATTTAAAGGTGAATGTAGGGAGGAGTAAAGTTAAAGTCTTCGAGAGAAATGAAGTCAGTAAATGCACAGGGAGGCTGGATGAGAAGGAAAAGGAAAATGTGAGTGCAGTTTAGTACTTGGGTAGTGTAATGAGTAAGGATGGAAGTTTGGAGGATGAAGTGCTTGAAAGGGTTCAACAGGGAAGAAAGGTTGCTGGTTCTTTGAAAACAGTGATAAGAAAGATGGAAGTGAGCATGGAAGTACTGTAATAAAGTTGCCGCATGATAGTATAGTGATACCAATTCTAACGTATGAAAGCTAAGCTTGGACCTTGTTGGAAGGACACAAGCGAAGAGTGAGAGCAGCGAAAATGAGTTTTTTGAGAGTAGCATGTGGAGTTACATGGAGAGACAGACTGGGAAATGAGGAAGCGAAGGAGCGTTGTGGTGTGGTGATGGAAGTGATGGAAAGCGTTTGGAGAAATACAGTGAGGTGCTTTGGCCATGTGGAGAGGATGGAGAGCGAGAGACTAACAAGGAGTGTGTATGTGAGAGAGGTGGAGGGGGGGAGAGGGAAGAGGAGGTTGAGGATGAGATGGAGGGATAGAGTGGAAAGGTATATGAAAGTGATGTGTGTAAGCTGGGGAGAGGGCAGCGAACGGCAGGGGACAGGGTGGCATGGAGGCGATTTGTTTCTGGCCACCCCTTATGAGATTAAGGCACCTGGCAATAGACAGATAGATAGAACTTATAATGAAAAATTATTTTCTATCCACAGTGACATCACTCAAGGCTAGAAATGACAACTGCCATCATGACAACACACACAGACACACTCACAGTAAGGTTTTAGTGGTAATCCACAACAAAAATGTACTAATACCAAAAAAGCAACTTAAAACAAGGTTTAAGGTAATGTACTCACAGTGACATTAGCTGATGCAAAAGTTCCCAGGAGGGTGATGGCTGTGATTAAGGCAACAGAAACAAAACTGGCAAGGCGGTAATGGTAAACCAAAATTTAAAAAATCTAAGTGATTATGCCAATGTATGAGGGTGCTAACATCCTGGTGAGTGAATGGAGGTTTGAATGACAAATTTTCTGGGAATGATAATGTGTGCCAGACGTCAGTTTTGAGATCATTACTGTAGTGCTTGAAGTTCACTCACATGACTTCCTTCCTAAGTATACTCCCATGGGAGTTGTATGCTGATAATTTGACGTTGATTGTAGTAACTGAGAGGGTGGCGGAGGAAAGCTATAGGAAGTGGAAAGATGAGATGGGGGACAAGAGTTTCAGAGTACATGCAGATAAAACAAAAGTGATAATATCTAGGGCTGGAGGCAGTACTGTCAAAGCAGAGGAAGTGTGGCCATGTGTAGTTTGCAACATGAGTATGAGAAATAACTCCATCTTGTGCTGTGTTTGTGAAATTGGGTACAAATGAGATGTAGTGTTATTTGAGGTAGGCTGCAAAATAATGTTGATTTCATGTGTGCAGTGTGCTGAGGAGTGTATGCAGAGGCAAACATGTGGGAAAGGATTGTTCTTGCTGGAAAGTCTCTTGAGTGTGAGGAGGAGTTCCGTTATTTGGAGAAAATGATTATAATGTGCTGGAGGTGAAGCTGAGGCTAATTAAATGGCAAAGGGAAGGAGTGACTGAGCTGTTGCCTCTCCAGACACTGAAAGGACTCTCCCTCCAATCTACTGTTTGTTTGTTTGTTTTTTATTTTAATGCAAGGAAGATGGAACCAAATGCCAGGAGCCTGTAAATTGTTCCCTCAAAGAAAAATAAAATAAAAGACAAATTCAAGAACTGTTCATTTTGAGGTGCCTGGACACACTGCATCTGAAAGACTGGAGATCATAGGCAGCAGGAAATATGGACAGAAGGAGACAGTTCCTGAGTTCCTTGGTTGCAGCATGAGTTAGGAATGCAATGCTGTGTGGCAGTGAGACTTTGGTAGAAAAGAGAGAGAGGATATTTGTAAGCTCAAAGGTACAGAGATAATAATGATTGTAAGGATGTGTAGCGTGTCCTTGAAGGACAGGTGGGGGTTGGGGGGGGCAGGATTGCAACTGAAAAGTTGTGAGGAAGGATGGAAGCTGAATGAATTAGTGCTGTGATGAGATGGGACTAAATTGTGATGGCTTGGACATGTGGACAGGATGGAGGATGATAAGTGGATGAGGAGGGTGAGAGGTGTGATCACTAAGAATAAAGCTGCATGATGCAGATTAAAAATGACCTGCAACAAGGTCACTGCAACAAGAACACTTTACTGAACTGTTGAACATAGAGAATGAAAGTAATGTAAGTATAAGTGGCTGGGGAATGGCAGGGAGAAGGAGGGTTGTGAGAAGAGAGGAAGAAATCACCAGGATGGAAGTGGTGGAAGCAATGAAGAAAGTTAAAATGGGGAAAGCCCCAGGAATTGATGGAGTGTGTGGTGAAATGCTGAAGCATGGGGGAGAGATAGTAATAGAATGGATGTGGAAGGTGTGCAGATTGGCTTGGGAGGAGGGTAGAGTCCCGGAGGATTGGAAGTCAGGTATAATTATTCCTCTGTACAAAGGAAAAGGGGAAAAAGCAGTGTGTGGTAA
>JAGKTI010017873.1:0-18147 GCA_018397915.1 Birgus latro
TTCACTTCCATATGTTAGAGTTGGTATCACAATACTGTCGTGTAACAACTTTTTCATTTCCATGCTCACCTCGCTGTTTATCACTGCTTTCAGCGAACCAGCAACCTTCCTTCCCTGCTGCACCCTTTCAAGCACTTCACCCTCCAGACTTCCATCCTTACTCATCACACTGCCCAAGTACTTAAATTCACTCACATTCTCCATTTCCTTCCCATCCAATCTCACTGTACACTCACTGGCTTCACTTCTCTCGAAGACCATCACTTTACTCTTCCCCACATTCACCTTTAGATTCCGTTTCTTACACACTCTCCCAAACTCATCTACCAAGCCTTGCAGCTCCCCTTCATCTTCACTCAACAACACAGTATCATCTGCAAACAACAGTACAGGGAGTTTCCACACACTGCCCTCTCTCACTAGGGCCACTCCAACATCCACTGAAATTATGATTAACAAAATGGTTAGGTTAGGTTAGGACTGTACATGAAATTCACTGGCATTCACCTTTTTCACAGCTAGTGCACTAAAATAATGAACACAAAGCATGAATTCATTTAAATTTAACCCAAAAAGAATGAATTTGAGGTAAGTTAGGCACAGCTGTTCACTGAGTTGGCAGCTTTGTTTAGGTACCGTCCATGAAAATCAATGGCATTCACCTTTTTCACAGCTGGTGCACTTCAATACTAGTGGTAACCATGCATGAAAAAATAAAATTGAAAGCAGGAAATTATGATTAACATTTATGAGATTTTTTTTACCACTTTACAGCATGGTGAAAACAGGTTAGACATGAAAATCATTATGGAAATCATCTTTCACACAAATCAATGCCATTCACCTTTTTCATAGCTGGTGCACTTCAAAACCATACATGAAAAAATTAAATTGAAAGCAGGAAATTATGATTAACATTTATGGGAATTTTTTTACCACTTAACAGCATGCTGAAAACAGGTTAGACACGAAAATCATTATGGAAATCATCTTTCACACAAATCAATGGCATTCACCTTTTTCATAGCTGGTGCACTTCAAAACCATGCATGCAAAAATTAAATTGAAAGCAGGAAATTGTGATTAACAATTATGGGAATTTTTTTACCCATTTACAGCATGCTGAAAACAGGTTAGACATGCAAATCATTATGGAAATCATCTTTCACACAAATCAATGGCATTCACCTTTTTCATAGCTGGTGCACTTCAAAACCATGCATGAAAAATTAAATTGAAAGCAGGAAATTATGATTAACATTTATGGGAATTTTTTTACCACTTTACAGCATGCTTAGAACAGGTTAGACATGAAAATCATTATACAGCATGCTTAGAACAGGTTAGACATGAAAATCATTATGGAAATCATCTTTCACACAGTCTGTGCATGAGATTAATGATATGGGAAGAACAAAACAAGGAATTTTGATGAAGTTAGGGTACTTACAAGAATGATGCCGCCGTCCTGATGTATAACCCGCTCGGTCATCTCAGACTCTGACAGTAAGACCTTGCACCTGACACACCTTAGCACTTCTGGTGCACTTTACACTCACCAGCACTTCTCACCAGCACTTTCCACAACGTTTCCTTTCGCATACCTTGCATCACATCACTTCACTTCACTGTACATAACAGTGAATTCCCGTGTGGTCTAGTGACGAGTCCTGGAGAATTTAGTTGCTGTCCGAGTTGAGCTGACGGAGGCGGCGTACGGGCTCCTTGGTGGGACGTGGTGATACGCTATCTACTGGAGAGGACTCAGAAGATAGCCGCAAACTAACATCCAGTGGTGACTCCGCCGTGCCTGATGTGCTGGGCTGTGGCTCGGTGCTAGAAGGCCTGTCTTGGTGAGATGATGGTGTGGAGCGATGGTTGACAATGGCAGGGTTGTCTGGCCTGAAAAAACTGTCAGTGGTTGATTGACGCAAGCAATGACGATTCTGACGATTAATGATGCGCTGCCTGAAATCTCGCACTTCATCCACAAGTCCCAAGGGCCCCATCTCCCTGTCGCAGTCCGGGTGTTCCAGGTAGTCGAGAACAAACTCCACATGTTTCCGGAGTGCGCTTATCTTGGGGATGGTTGGAGTAGTGGCAAGCTGTGAGGAGTCCGCATCATCGTCGCTGTCCTCGTTGGAATCTTCTTGCTGGGTACTCAGATCAGCAACGGTAGATGCGATCTCGATATCAGACATGATCTGATACCCAGGATCGCCCTCATCATCATCCAACCACTCACTCACTTTGTCGACATCCACATTGTCTCCACCCGCACGAAACCTTGCATGGAAGTCATCCACGTCAAAACCTACAAAATCGTGCACCACGCCACTTCCACGAAGCAGCCGAGACCAACCATTTTCTAAAGTCTTGGCAGAAACTTCCTTCTATGCACTGGCTCAGTTGTAGATGGCAGACTTGAGGTTGTATCGGCGAAGGTTTTTGACAGTTTTTTGTCCTCGCATGTCTCGTCCCTCCCTGTGATCGTCCTCGTCCTTGTAGACAACCATCACCTCGTCCAAAAACCTCCGTCGGTAGAGCCTCTTCGCTGCCACAATCACTCTCTGGCCCATTAGTTGGATGAGAGCAGTCGTATTAGGTGGCAAAAACAGACACCTAATGCGGCCATTCTCAGCCACCAACTCCTTCTCAGACGGATGCGCAGGTGCATTGTCTAGAATCAAGAGGGCCTTTACCTGGTCGCGTGGGATTTTCAGTGTCTCCGTCTGATAACGAATGACCTCCTTGACAAAGTGTTGGTGAAACCAATTTCTGAAGATCTTGGTTGTGAACCAAGCCTCCAGAGAATGATACCACACGACAGGAAGGACATCCATTAACCCACGAAGGCACCATGGCTGCTTTGCACTGCCAACAATAACGGGCTTGAGCTGGTGCATGCCGTTAGCATTTGCACAGCACAAAGCAGACACCCGTTGCTTGGAGAGCTTGGGACCAGGTACACGCTTCTCCGTCTCCTCAGTGAGAGTGTTCGTTGGTATTGAACAATAAAATAGGCCAGTTTCGTCAGCGTTGTAGACTTGACCAAGAGTGAGGCCCTCCCTGTCAATCAAGCCCTTCACCTTCTGCCGAAACTCTTCAATTCCTTTGTTGTTAGCATCCAGAGCTTCGCCATGGGTCTTACAGTTAGTAAGTCCGTGCCTTAACCTGAACACGAAATGCCAACCTTCAGATGCCTTGAAGTCTGGGGTGTACTGTAGCCTTGCGAACTTCTCAGCAGCAGCTTTCAGCTCCGTTCCACATACCAACTCGCCAGCAGCACGTTGTTGTCGATACCAGATGAGCGTGGAATGGTCAGTGTCAGCATACTTAGGAGTAAACATCATCTTCCTCTCCACGTTCCGTCTGGTTTTCGAAGCGAAATCAGCCGTGTACTGCTGTAGTTTGTCTCGTTACTTCTTGATATCAAAGTGGAGCGAGGGAGGTTGAATTCACGGAGGATCCGTGATGTTGGCCACCCAGCGTCCACCTTCTCCAATACCTCCCGCTTCTTCTCCAGAGTCAGAACCACTTTCTTCCTCTTCTCAAGTGGCAGGGCCATCATCACACACATGATGAAGAAGGTGCAGAGCAGCATTAAGCCCTGCAGGAGATAGGGAATCACAACAAAACCAAGCACTTAGCAGCCATGTTGAGAGCGTGTTGACGATCCGAGAGCTGAGCGAGAAATGAGACCATGAGAGAGGCAGGAGGCGTGAAAACACAGCTGTTCAGCGTGCGCGGGAAATTCAAACTGACACGGTCCAAGAAATAGGATTTTTTCGAATTTGGGGGCATTTTGGGGGGCAGACAGCCTACGATGTCCGAATAGTGATGCATCCGGATAGTGGACATCTGGATAATAGGGATATTACTGACAACTAGGTAAATACACACACACATGCACATACAGGTCGCAGAGGGAGAGAGACGGAGCTGCTCCTGGATCGAGGGGAAATAATCGCAGAACTAGCAGCGAAAAGGAGATAGCCTATTGTGATTATGTGGTTGAATGCGTGAGTGGTGGTCCCGTCGGATATTAGTTTAAAAAAACGCAAGTTTCGGCCCTAAAAATACAAGACAAAGTGAAAAAGAAAGTTTCCATATGGTTGCATCATGGCGGAGAGAGACGGAAGATTGTTTACAACTGGCGAGGGGGAATTTGCGGGCTTCTCCGAGCTAAATGTAGGCAAAGGAAGTGATAAGCTGCAACAAACAAGAGTAGCAGGTGTAGAGAAAACGGCGGAGAGGAATGTCCAGGAGTTAAAAAAGGTATGGGAAGTAATTAAGCAGCTGCAGGAACGGACCATAGAGCAAGAGAGAGAGATCAAAGTCCTACAGAATAGACTGGAAAAAGTTACCACACGTAGTGAGGAACAAGAAAAAGAAGTTACAGAATTAAAGGCGAATAACGAATCCGCATCAAATGAAATAAAACAGCTGAAGAGGGAGAATAAGAGGTTGGAAGAAGAAAGGGACAGAATAAAAAGTAAACTAGATGAATACGAATCAAAATCGAGGAGGCAAGATGAGCATATTCAGGAAATTAAGGAGCAACATAAGGGGTGGAAGAAAATACAGGAGGAAGGAAATGTAAATTTGAAGGAAATCATAGAACAACAAAGTAAGGAAAAAGTGGAGAAGGAAGTGGTTAGAGTACTAAGAAGTAGAGAATCTTTGGTCAGGGATGTAGCAGACAAGAAAAAATGTGTGATAATCTCAGGAATAAAAGAAAAACGAATGACAGTAAGATCCGAAAGAGAGAGAGAGGAACTGAGCAAGGCTAAAGAAATAATAGCAGTGGTTATGGAAGGAAACAATGAAGCCCAAGAAGAGATTGAAGAAGTGTTTAGGTTAGGAAAGTACGAGGATGGTGGGGCAAGGCCCTTGAAAGTAAAGTTTAAGTCCCAAGTAATAGTGAATGAAATCATAAGTAGAACATGGAAATTGTCAGAGAAAGAGGGGTTTAAAAATGTTTGGATTAGGAGAGATGCAAATGAAGAGGAAAGAGCTAAATTAAAGGAGTTAGTAAAGGAAGCAAAGATAAAAAACAAACAACGAATGGAGAAAGAGAAGACAGAGTTCTATTGGAGAGTTATGGACCAGAAATTGAGAAAGTGGTACCGACGGAAGGAAAGAGAGACGAGAGAATAAAAAACGATGAAAAAAGTTTGAAAGTGGTGTACACAAACATTGATGGACTAATATCGGCAAGGTTAGAAATCAATGATTTTTTGAGGGCACACGAGCCTGATGTTATGTGCTTTGTAGAGACTAAATTGAAAGAAGATATTGATATTCATATGGGAGGTGGGAAATACAAATTATGGAGAAGAGACAGAAAAGAAAAAACGGGAGGAGGAGTGATGATAGCAGTGAAGGACAACATAAACGTAGATACTGTGGAAATTGCAGAGGGCAGGGCCGAAGCCATAAATTTGAAACTAGAAACTGGGGAGAATGGTAAGAGAGATATGGCAGTGGTATATGTTCCCCCTAAGACGAGAGCATGGAATGACGATGAATACCAGGAGATGTTGTCAGACATGGTTAGTTATCTACAGAAAGTGATTGAGAAAAGCAACAATATAATCCTAATGGGTGACTTTAATTGTAAAGAGGTGAACTGGGAGGAATGGGACTCGGGAGGCAGCGAAGATTCGTGGGGCACTAAATTGTTAAATATAGCAATGAATAATGTAATGACACAGTGGGTTAAAGAAGAGACACGATTCAGAGGTGATGACACACCAGCAAGATTAGATTTGATACTATCCAAAGAACCTGATGTAATTGAATCATTAAATTATCTGTGTCCTATAGGAAAAAGTGATCATGTGGTCATTGAGTTCCAGATGATAATAGGGAACGTGGTGCCAAGAGATGAGCTTTATAGGCAAGGAAGATACAACTTTGGGAAAACAAACTTTGCAGAATTGAGAAAATTTTTTGAAAATGCGGACTGGAGAAAATTCAGAGAAACAAGAGAGATACAGAGGAAGTGGGATATCTTTTTAGACCTCTACAATCTGGGTGTGGAAAAATATGTGCCAAGAGTAAGTGGGAAAGAAAACAGGAAAAAGGTGTGGTTTAATAGAAGGTGTATAATAGCGAAAAAAGAGAGGGACATGGCATGGAACAAATGGAAAAAGAGAAGTAATATCAGGAAAAAGGAAGAATATAAAAGAACTAGAAATGAATATACAAGAATACGTAGAGAGGAAGAAAGGAACTTTGAAAAAGGTATAATTGACAAATGTAAGGATGAACCCAAATTGTTTTATAGATTTGTTAATGGCAAATTGAAGCAAAGGGAAGGAATCACCAAACTGAAAGTAGAAGGAGAGGTCTACAAGGATGCAGTAATGCAAGCTGAAGTAATGAACAAATGTTTCCAGTCGGTTTTCACTAAGGAAAGGGAGTTTGTGGAAGGAGAGGGAATGATTAGAAATGTAGTGATAAAAGATATAAAAGTGGAAGTGCAGGAAGTGTATAAATTACTGGGAGCTCAAGATGTAAGGAAGGCCCCAGGACCGGATGGAATCTCTAATTGGGTACTGAAGGAATGCAGAGAACAACTGGCGGATAAGATTCACAATTTAATTGTGTGCTCCTTGGAAGAGGGGAAAGTGCCTCGGGAATGGAAGAGGGCAAATGTGGTGCCAATCTATAAGGGAGGAAACAAGGAAGAACCCCTGAATTATAGACCAGTGTCCCTAACCAGTATGGTTGCGAAATTGTGTGAGAGAATCCTGAAAGATAGATGGATAAAATATCTGGAAGAGATGAATATTTTGACTGAAAGTCAGTTTGGATTCAGAAGTGGAATGTCATGTGTTTCCAACTTGTTGAGCTTCTACTCAAGGGCGATTGACGTGCTACAGGAGAGAGACGGTTGGGTGGATTGTGTGTACTTAGATCTGGAGAAGGCCTTCGACAAAGTACCCCACAAGAGACTATTATGGAAATTAGAGCATATAGGAGGACTTAAGGGAAGCCTCCTGGAATGGATGAGAGACTTTCTGAGTGACAGACAAATGAGGACAGTAATAAAGGACAGGACATCTGGATGGAGGGAAGTAACAAGTGGTGTCCCACAGGGCTTGGTGTTGGCACCAGTAATGTTCTTGATTTATGTAAATGATATGGTAGATGGAGTGAACAGCTACGCAAGCCTGTTTGCTGATGATGCAAAGATCTTGAGAAAGGTAGAGGTTGAAGAGGACTGTAAAATGCTACAGGAGGATCTGGATAGGATATATGATTGGAGCCGGATGTGGGAAATGAAATTCAACGCAAAAAAATGTAAAATATTGGAAATGGGTAAAAGTACCAAGAGGCCATCATTGAATTATTTGATGGGTAATGAACCAATTAGAAAAGCGAGAGAAGAGAAAGACTTGGGAGTGCTGGTCCAGGACAGTTTGTCACCTGAAAAGCACATAAATAAGATAGTGAGAGAGACATATAAACTCTTGACCAATATAAGAGTGGCATTTCATTACATGGATGAGGAGATGATGAAAAAATTGATAGTGGCCATGATTCGGCCCAGGTTAGAATATGCAGCAGTAGTGTGGTCCCCACACAAAAAGAAAGATATAACCAAGATTGAGAGAATACAAAGAACAGCAACCAAGATGGTCCCTAGTCTGGCAGATTTGCCATACAGGGAGAGGCTGGAAAGGCTGGATTTGCCCTCCTTAGAGGAAAGGAGAAAGAGGGGTGACATGATTGCAGTGTTCAGGACTATGATAGGAGTAGATAAAATTGACAGAGAAAATCTGTTTGTGTGGGATGAGAGAGCAACAAGAGGACACGGAATGAAACTAAAGAAGCCAAGCTGCTCGAAGGACATCAAGAAATTTAGTTTTCCGTATAGATGTATAGACCTGTGGAATAGCCTGGACAAAGAGATCATCCGGTCTAAAAACTTAAATGAGTTTAAGGCAAAATTTGACTTATTGAGAAACAGAGACGGGACCCCACGAGCGTAGCTCATTTCCTGTATATCACAATTAGGTAAATACAATTAGGTAAATACACATCTCTGGTTATTGAGATGGAAGTGGTGCAAGTAATGGAAGGAGAGAGAGATGAAAAATGCAGAGAAAAAATAGATATAATTATGGGAAGACAGACTTTGCTTCCCTGAGGAGCTTTTTCCAAAGTGTAGACTGGAGTAAAATCAATGCAGTCTTAAACGCTGATGAGCAGTATGAGTTTTGATAGAAGTATATAAAACAGGAGATAGTAAATATGTCCCACAATTCTCCACAGCAATGCAAAGGAGGAAAGAATGGTTTAACAATAGATGCAGAATGGCATTTGAGGCAAGAAAAAGAGCATGGAATAAAGTGAGAAGTTATAATGAAAGGGCTCGGAAGGAGTACAAGCAGGTAAGAAATGAAAATGTAAGGGTGCAGAGAGAGGAAGAAAGGAAATACGAAAAAGATGTTGTAACTAAATGTAAAAAGGAACCTAAACTATGTTATAGGTTTGTAAATGGTAAAATGAAAGTTAAGGACAATATAAAATAATTGAGGGCTAGAGATGAAACTTACAAAAGAGAAGAAGATTTGTGTGAAATAATGAACAAGCTGCAGTCAGTCTGTGTGTTGGAAGAGGAATTTAGAGAAACTGAAATAGAACCCAGGATGACGAGAATGGCAGAAATTGCAGTTGACATGAATGAGGTGTTACAGCTGATGAGGGACTTGGATGTGGGGAAAGCAGTGGGACCAAGATAGTGTGGCTGGATGGATCCTGAAAGAATGTGCTAACCAGTTAGTGTGGCCTGTTTATGTCATCATTAAGAGCTGTCTGGAAAATGGACAGTTACCTAAAGACTGGAAAAGAGCAGATATTGTGCCAATCTTCGAGGGAGGTGATAGGGGAGGTCCACTGAATTATAGACCTGTATCACTTACTGGTGTTGTTTGTAAAATCTGTGAGAAAATTAATAGAAAAAGGTGGATAAAGTATTTTGAAGAAAATGAAGTGATATCACCAAGACAGTTTTATTTTAGGGAAGGAATATCTTGTGTTACCAACCTATTATGTTTCTTTAGTAGGGTAATAGATGTCATACAAGAGACAGAGGGATAGGCAGATTGTGCCTGTCTTGATCTCAAGAAAGCATTTGACAAGATGCCTTATAGGAGACTGCAGTGGAAGTTGAATACCTTGGAGAGGTGCATGGAAAACTATTATAGTGGGTGGAGTTATCCGATAGGAAGGCAAATGAGAACAGTTTGAGAGACAAGATTTCACAATGGGAAAATGTGACAAGTTGAGTACCTAAGCTCTGTCTTAGCCCCATTAATGTTTCAGATATATATAAATGATTTGCCAGAAGGTTTGATAGTTACATGACTATGTTAACAGATGATACTAAAATCATGAAACAAAAAATGTATTGATAGTTGTAAAAAACTGCATGAGGACCTGGACAAACTCCACAGCTGGAACCAGGCATGGAAAATGGATTTTAATGGCAAGAAGTGTCATGTATCAGAAATGGGAGTGAGTGAAAAAAGGTTGCATTAGACATAAATAATTTAATGAGCAATGAGATAATTAGTTAAAGAAAAGATGAGAAGGACTTGGGAGTGATTATTCATGATGACTTGTCACCAGAAAAGCATATAAATAGAATCATTGGAAGCACTTATGGATTACTAACCAACATGAGAGTGGCTTTTAATTAAATGGACAAGGAAATGCTGAGGGAGTTGATAGTGACCATGATAAGACCAAGACTTGAGTATGTGGCTGTGGTATGGTCACCTCATTTGAAAAAGCATATTGATAAACTAGAGAGGGTTCAATGGATGGCTACAAGGATGATACCATGCTTAAGGGAACTGACCAACAAGGAGAGATTGGAAAAACTGAAGTTACCAATACTGCATGAGAGAAGGGAAAAGGATGACTTGATCACGATGTTTAGAAATGTTAGAGAACTCGAAAGGGTGGATAGACGATCTTTTTGTGTTGGATGATGGAAGAGCAAGAGATCATGACTTCATGTTGAGGAAAAGTAGATGTCTTAATGATCTTAAAAGGTTCAGTTTCCCAAATAGAAGCATAGGAATTTGGAATGACTTAGACGAAGAGGTGGTGCAGGCAAAAAAACATTCAAGGGTTTAAAGCTAGACTGGATAAATGTAGATACGGAGACAGTACAACACGAAATTAGCTCAATTCCTGTATAATACAAATGGGTAAATACACACACACACACTCACACACACACACACACTTAATTATAGACCTGTGTCACTTACTAGTATTGTTTGTAAAATCTGTGAGAAAGTTATTAGAAAAAGATGGATAAAGTATTTAGAAGAAAATGAAGTGATAACACCAAGACAGTTTGGTTTTAGGGAAGGAAGATCATGTATTACTAACCTACTAAGTTTCTACAGTAGGGTAACAGATGTCATACAGGAGAGAGAGGGATGGGCAGACTGTGTCTGTCTGGATCTTAAGAAAGCATTTGACAGGGTACCCTATAAGAGACTACTGTGGAAGTTGAGGACATTTGGAGGGGTGGATGGGAAACTATTAAAGTGGATGGGAGATTATTTGATAGGAAGGCAGATGAGAACAGTAATAAGAGACAAGGTATCACAATGGAGAAATGTGACTAGTGGAGTACCCCAGGGCTCTGTCCTGGCCCCAGTAATGTTTCTGATATATGTAAATGATTTGCCAGAGGGTTTGAATAGTTACATGAGTATGTTTGCAGATGATGCTAAAATTATGAAACATATTAAATGTATTGATAGTTGTAAAGAACTGCAAGAGGACTTGGACAAAATACACAGCTGGAGCCAGACTTGGAAAATGGACTTTAATGCCAAGAAGTGTCATGTATTAGAAATGGGTATAAGTGAAAGAAGACCACACTGGACATATAAAATGGGCAATGAGATGATTAGTAAAAGAAAGGATGAGAAAGACTTGGGAGTGATTATTCGGGATGACTTGTCACCAGAAAAGCATATAAACAAAATTATTGGGGGAACTTATGGATTACTGACCAACATGAGAGTGGCTTTTAATTATATGGATGAAGATATGTTGAGGGAGTTGATAGTGACCATGATAAGACCAAGACTAGAGTATGCGGCGGTGGTATGGTCACCTCATTTGAAGAAGCATATTGATAAACTAGAAAGGGTCCAACGGATGGCAACGAAGATGATACCGTGTTTAAGGGAACTCACCTACAAGGAGAGATTGGAAAAACTGAAGTTACCAACATTGCACGAGAGAAGGGAAAGAGGTGACTTGATCACGAAATTTAGAAATGTAAGAGAATTGGAAAGGGTGGATAGAGAGGATCTTTTTGTGTTGGATGATGGAAGAACAAGAGGTCATGGCTTCAAGTTGAGGAAAAGTAGATGTCTTAATGATCTCAAAAGGTTCAGTTTCCCAAACAGAAGCAGGAGTATTTGGAATGACTTAGACGAAGAGGTGGTGCAGGCGAAAAACATTCATGTATTTAAAACTAGATTAGATGAATGTAGATATGGAGACGGGACAACACGAGCTTAGCTCAATTCCTGTATACTACAAATAGGTAAATACAAATAGGTAAATACACACACACAGTTTGAGGAAGACATTATAAGTAAAAGTATTGATCAGTCAAAGCATTTTTACAGCTGCATCTGAAGCATGGGTGAGGGGATATCTACATCCAGGAAGATAATAAAAAATTCCAATAAGTTTTTACAGAAGAAAATAGTTTTGAAACAGTTGCCATATTTAAGTGATTTTAGATTGGGGAACTTTTAACCCAGCCAAAAACCTTGGTTATATGGTTACCACCCAGTTTAGTAAATACACCGGGTAACAAGCCAAATGGTTTTCTGGGTACAGGAATCCATTTGGCTTGTTACCCGGTGTAGAAACCATAAGGCATCCCCGCATTGAGTGAGTGGATGATGGGCACCCCCATCTACCACCATCCTGTCCAGTCTACCACCATCTCATATTTTAACCCTTTTGTACATCACAAGGTTTATTAAGTTTCATGGCTCACGATTTTACTTGGCTACGCGCTCCGCCAGGCTGCCCGCAGGACGCAAATTACACATATTCTCTCCTCATTTTCGCCATCCAAACTTCTGAATATTACCCTGAAACCCATATCATCTTATTCGTCAATGTTTGTTCTAGCTGATAAGCCAAAAATAAAAAAACAGAAAAATACGAATAAAAGTACATTAGGCCGCCGTGAATAAACATTTCAGAATGTTGATCTCAGTTCCCAACATCGTCGTTTGAATGTTATCCATCATACAGAAAAATGTTATTAGAAGTTTTAATAGAGAATTTCCTTGGCTTTATATTGAGGTGTGTCCAGTTGTGATGCGATTTTTAGTTTTCAAGAAAATAGCCAAAAACTAAAAGCCATTTTTGTAAAAAATTTGATTTTTGTTCAGGGAGGTATACTGCAGAAGTTTTCTCAAACACATTATGTTTTTATTACATATTCTTGCTTTCTCCGGACAAAATTTGGATACGCCTCATAGTTTCCGAGTAAATCGCAAAAAACTACAGGATACTCACGGCCACGGTGCACTTTCATCATGCGTGCACAATAACCGCCTACGTAACAACAACTTTTCATCAGAGAAATTACATAGTTATGTCCTGTACATACGTAGGATTCTCTGATCTTTATGATGGTTCTTACAGGAAATCGATACATTCAATAATTTTGGAGTAAATGGACGACAAAGATAGAATACTCTTCCTTGCCCGTGAGCGAGATAAAAATGCCCAATTTCCCAGCCTCACGAATACCTACATATTTTTGCTCGTTAGGTTTTCTTATTATTATCATTTTTTTTTACTCAAATTATACATGTGAAGTATCATAAGCTCTCTGATAGTGCTCTCAGAAACTCAACATGACCAATAGTCTTTTTGCTAGGTACTGATACTGAAGCTGAACTGTCTTCCATCTCATACGTGTATATGTAAAAAACAATACTTATTTGTGTAAAAAATATAGAAATGTAGAAATAGGTCAATATCAAGTCAACAAACTATGGATCTCACTTGTTCCAGAGGTGTTGAGTTGCTGGCAGGAACTTAAAGGAATTGAAGATGAATTAGGTAGTGTGTGAGCGTGTGTGTGTGTGGGTGGGTGCTTGAGTGAGTGTGAGTGTGTGTGTGTGGGTGTGTGAGTGTGTGTGTGGGTGGCGTATTCTCTCTTCCTTGCACTACGTTTGCCTAACACATGCGATGCACACAATAGATTTCTCCACGAACATTCGCTGTACGACATACGTATATAATGTCATATATGTGTCGCTGTGTGGCGTATTTTCTTGTCTCTCATCATTACGTAACTTTACGCTGTCAGTCAATGCATGCAATATTTCTTGGTGAACACTCGCTGCACTATTTTATATGTATATTTTACACTGAACCATATGCAATATAAAACACTATCACATGATTCCATCCCAGCCTCTTCTGTTATTCCCTTCCTTACTGTATGGCATACGAGAGCGCCTGCTCTCTTAGCAACTGATGCGTATGTCTATGTATCTCTTTGGCATAACATAATGCCTTCTATGGTAGGTCAGTTATTTCACTAATCCAGTCACTATATGTTTCACAGATATAAGTAATGGCTTCACGGTAAGGGTAAAATACATCATTTACAGGCAGGGTGAGTGGAAACCCCACTATAACAAACCAGACTCCTGCCTCAAGGAATAATGGCTGATAACGGGCCCCAATGACTTTACAAACAATATATCTATGTTCAGTAGACACAGTCACTTCACAGTATAGTAAAAAACACTGTACAATCACAATATTTCAATAATGGCTTCTGCCTCGGGTGGAAGGGGGAAAATGGCGGATTTAAAGGGACAGCACAGCACTGCACGACCCTGCTGTCTGGCTGCTAGTGGAGCACTGAGATTCTATCACTACATACAGGCACATATGAGCCATTGCAGTGTTGCCAAGGTCTTACCTTGGGAGAGACACGTGGCTGCTAGAACGCTACAAAATTTGACGCAAATCGACCAAAAACTTATTTTTTGGTTAATTTTTTTTGCTTTTTTCACACGATTTGCGGCCGTGTGCGTTGACACACCACACCACATGGAACGCAAATCGCGGTTCCGTGAACAAAAGGGTTAATGAGCACCATATTTTCAGCAAAGTGAAACAGTTCCACCTGTTATAAACCCATCCACAGATTGCACTACTCAATACAATGACTTATCTTCAACTAAATACAGTATTTTGCCTTAGCAGTCACTGATACTCATCCCAGTCAAGAGTTGTAATAACAGCTTGGTGGCATTCATGCATCATTCACAACCAAGAAGTCAACTGAGAACAGTTTGGTGGAAAAGATGCATTAAAAAAATAAATAAATAAAAAATAAATAAATAAACGAAAACTTAAAGTGGAGAAGCTGAGGATCAAAGAAATAGCAGATGAATGCAGGACCAAAGTAGGGTAGGAGTTAGAATCAGTGAATTGAAATGAAATGGATCTGGACAGCCTGTGGAATGCATATAGGGATCGCTTCGTTAGGAATGCTAAAGCAATGTGTGGTGTGACAAGAGTAACAACAAAGAAGAAAGGTACGGCATGGTGCTATGAAGAGGTTGAGAGAGCAGTGGAGGAAAAGAGGAAGAAGTGGCTAGAGAGGTTACAGAACAGGGGTTCGGTTGAAATAAGAACTGAATACTGTACACTGAGAGCAAGAAGTGCATAAAGAGACTAGTGAAGAGGAAAAAGGACGAGGTAAATGATGATATAGCAAGAAGAATGAGTGCAAATTACTCAGAAAATAGGAAGTTATTCTGAAAAGAGATGCGGAAATGTAGAAGTGACAGTGGAAAGAAATGTGAAAATGTGAAGGATGTAAGTGGTAGATTATTAACTCATGGGGATGAAGTAAGGACCAGATGGAAAGAATATTTTGAAAGCCTGATGAATGGGAATAGAGAGAGCAGTGCTGCTGTAAACAGTGATTGGTTTTGGGGGTGTGCAGAGAAGGAATGCAGTGATAGGAGATGTGACACTCGCACAGATGAAAAACAGTGTGACACAGCCGAAAAATGGGAAAGCAGCTGGGGTTGATGAGGTGTACACAGAGATGGTTAAGTGTTGTGGAGAGAACGGAATGAAGTGCTTGTTGGAGATATGTAAGAAGGCTTGGATGAATGAAACTGTGCCAGCAGAGTGGAAAAAGGCTGTGATTGTACCACTGTACAAAAATAGAGGTGAGCGAAGTGAGTGCAAGAATTATCGAGGCATAAGTTTATTGAGTGTAGTAGGGAAGGTATATGGATGAATTATTACAGAGAAAATAAGAGAGATATCAGAAGTCCTGGTGAGTGATGAAAAGGGGGGCTTTAGGAGTGGGAGAGTTTGTGTAGATCAGATATTTGCAGTGAGACAGATAGTGCTGAAGACTTGTGAGAAGGACTATAAGGTGTTTATGGCATTCATGGATCTGGAAAAAGCATACAACAGAGTAGACAGAGAAGGATTGTGAAAAGGTTTTGTGCATGTATGGTGTGGGTGGTAAGCTACTAGGTGCGGTCAAGAGTTTTTATGATGATAGGGAAGCATGTGTAAGGGTAAATGGGCATCTAAGTGAATGGTTCATGATTGGTATGGGCATGCGACAAGGTTGTGTGATGTCCCCATGGTTGTCCTATATATTTATGGATAGAGTGATGAGAGAAGTAAAAACACAAGTAATGGAGAGGGGAATGGTGTTGGTAATGAATGGTGATGGATGGAATATCTCAAATTTGTTGTATGCTGATGATGCAGTACTACTTGCAAATACTGGACAAGAACTTGGTACACTAGTGCAGAGTTTTTCTGGTGTCTGTGCCGTCCCTTGAGAGTAAATGTAGAAAAGAGTAAAGTGATGGTTATTGAGAGAGAAGGTGACTCCCAGTGTGATGTTACAGTGAATGGAGAGAGACTGGAATTGGTGAGAGAGTTCAGATACCTGGGTACAGCAATAGGAAAGAGGAAAATGTGCAAAAGAAGCGGAAAGTAGAGTGACACAAGGAAGGAGAGTAGCTGGTGCAATGAAGGCCTTGATAAGAAACAGAAGCTTGAGTGTTGCAGCTGCATGAGGCTTACATGAAGGAGTGTTAGTGCCATCTTTAACAAATGGATGTGAGACTATGGTGTGGCATGAAAATGAAAAGTCAAGAGTGAAAGCAATGGAGATGAGACTGCTGAGGAATATATGTGGAGTACAGAGAGTGGATAGGATATGAAATAATGTCATTTGTGAAAGATGTGGAGTGAGGAAGTCTGTGGACACCAGAAATGAAGAGAGTACTGAGAGGGTGTGGTCATGTGGAGAGAATGGATAACAATAGAGTGATGAAAAAGGTATATCTGAGTGAATTTAAAGGAGGGAGGAGGCAAGGTAGGGCAAGTAGAAGGAGAAAGGATATGGTGGATGAGTGTGTGAGGAAGAGAGGTTTCGAAGTTGGTGAGGCTAGGGAACTAAGAGATCGAGCTGGGTGCATGAATATTGTGAGGAGAAGCTCATGATCAGGGATTTGGCACCCCATTTTAACGTGACAGCATCCGGATTGACTCTGTTGGTTACGTTTGTGTGAAGCTACAGAATGTGGTGTATGTTTTTAGTATATCCGATAGAGCCAGGATTCTGGGAGCTTGAATGGTGAGTGAATGGAAGCGTGACCCATTGGATTGGGCAAATTTGGGCTGTCTGGAAGTTGCTGTTCCTCATTCCGCCCAGGTGTGGGAAAGGAGGTCCAGATGACAATGAGTAATTTTGAGAGAGATGATAAGGAAAATGCATGCCCACACATATTACCAGATATGTGGCCATGTGGAGAGGATGTAGAGTGAGAGACTAACAAGGAGAGTGTATGCGAGTGAGGTGGAATGGGGGAGAGGGAGGGGGAGGCTTGGGATGATATGGAGGGATGGAGTGGAGAGTATATAAGAGGGAGGGGTGTGAGCTGGGAGCAAGGCAGCAAAGTGGCATTGGACAGGGCAGCATGAAGGCAAGTTGTTTGTGGCCAGCCCTTACAGGATTGATGCGTCTGGCAATAGATAGATAGACAGATGAATTGAACGAGAGGTACAGGAAGAATTGAGCAAATTAAACAAAGGAAAAGCAAATGGTCCTGACGAAATTTTAGATTGGGTGCTATGTGAATTTGCGGCAGAGTTAAGCAAACCAGTATATTTTAATAATCATGGAATCATTAAGTCAAGGTAAACTACCTGATATTTGGAACAAAGCAAACATTGTTCCCCTTTTCAGGAAAGGAAATAGACAGAATCCACTCTATTACAGACCAGCATCCCTGATCAGTCTTATACGTAAGATACTAGAAAAGCCAATAAGAAAAATTTGGATAAACCATCGGGAAAAATACAATATGATAACAGAAAGAGACTTTGGTTTTAGAAAAGGAAAATCTTTTGTTACTAATCTATTAAGCTACTATGATAGAGTTGCAGAAATACTACAGTATCTATTTAGATTTCAAGAATGTGTGCAACAGAGTACTGCTCCAAAAAATTTTGTGAAAACTGTACCACCAAGGAGGAATGCAAGGCAATCTGTACTGTTGGATGCAAGATTTTCTCAGAAAAAGAGAAATGAGAACAGTACTAAGGGGAAATAACTCACCATCGAGAGAAGTGACCAGTGGAGTTCCACAGGGCTCGGTGCTGGTACCAATTGTTTTTAGTATATACAGGTATAAATGACATTAGCAGTAACATTGGAAATGGAACCTATCTAAATATGTGTGCTAATGATGCAAAAATACAAAGGAGGATTTTTTTTTTTTTTTTATGCAAGGAAGAAGGAACCAAAGGCCACGGGCCTGCATACTGTTCCTTCCAAGAAAAAGCAAAAACAGTACAAAAGAGAGCCAAATTCAAGATCCGTTCAATTTGAGATGCCTGGACACACTGCGTTTGAAAGACTGGAGATCATAGGAAGTAGGAAATACAGACAGAGGAAGACAGTTCCAGAGTTGACCAGTTGCATAAATGAAAGACTGGGAGTAACGGTTAACTCTTGCATTAGAGAGTTGGACAGAAAAGGGATGAGAGTTTGTTGCTAGA
>JAGKTI010017874.1:0-18145 GCA_018397915.1 Birgus latro
TGTATAGAAAGAGCTGGGAATCATTTCCAGAGTTAAAGGATTGGCTGAGACCTTTAGAAAAAGACAAAACTAAGGCATATTGTGCGTTCTGTAAATGCGAGATCACAGCAAAACTCAGTGACCTAAGAAGACATACAACTTCTGTGAAACATGTTCGAGCTGCAGAACCTTTTTCTAGCTCAAGACAAACAAAACTGCCATTCTCACATATCAGTGACACCCAACGCCGTTCATCAAGCCAAGCAGAAGGACGACTAGCAATGGTAATAGCAGAACATTCTTCCTTTTTAACAGTGGACCATGTGTCAGAAGCTTGCCAAGTAATGTTCAGTGACAGCAGTGCAGTGAAAAATCTGAAACTACACCGAACCAAGTGCAAAAACATAGTGGTAAATGTGCTAGCACCCCACTTTATGGAGAGCCTCAAGGATGATATTGCTGATGAAAAATACAGCCTCCTTATAGATGAATCAACTGATATTGCTGTTACAAAACTGCTTGGTGTAATTGTGCGCTATTTCAGTAGGACATTAAGGAAAATAGTATCAACCTTTCTTGGTATAGTGGAGTTACAAGATGGAACAGCACAGTCTATTGCAAATGCTATTAAGAAACTTTTGTGTGATGTACAGCTGGACCCCCAAAACTTGCTTGGTATTGGAGTTGATAATGCAAGCGTTAATGTTGGATTAAATAACGGTGTGTGTGAACTTTTAAAGAAGGAACTGGAACTCCCAAAACTTATATGGTGCGTTGTGTGTGCCACTCAATTCAACTGGCTTTATCTCATGCTGTGGCAGAAACATTGCCTAGAAACATCGATTTCTTGGTGCGAGAGACGTACAGTTGGTTTTCTCATTCTTCCAAAAGACAGCTAATCTACAAGACTCTGTATGAAACATTGAATGATGGGAAACAACCACCTCAGGTACCTAAATTATGTGACACCAGGTGGATATCACTGGAACCTGCAGTGACCCGCATTCTAGCTCAGTGGGAAGAACTTAAAATGCACTTTAATATAGCAAGGTCAGATGAAAAGTGCTTTACTGCAGAGATGTTATACAACATGCACAGTGACCCCATTAACAAACTTTACATGCTCTTTCTGCGCCCACTTCTGCAGGATGTTCAGAGAACTCTGAAAACCTTTCAGGGGGAAAATGTCGACCCAACAAAACTTCTATCAGACCTTTCTTATCTCATTAGTGCAACAAGTAGGAGAGTGATGATACCTAGCTCAAGAATCGATCCATTAACCTCTGATATTGCCAGTTACATTGACCCCAGAGCATATTTGGGCTATGAATTCGAAAAGACGTGTTCTACCCCAAATCTGACACAAGAAGGTCAGCGACAACTTCGTGATCGTTGCATTTCATGCGCTGTCAAACTGTGTGATGAATTACGAAACAGACTACCAGATAACTTCAGAATCTTGAAGAAGATGTCTTTGTTTTCGGTTGAAGAGTGTCTGAAAGTGGTTAAAGAACCTGTAATAGAAATTGCTGAAGTGTTGGGATATCTTCCTGAACAAATTGACAAAATTGACAGTCAGTGGCGAAATTTAACAGTTGTTCGGTGGCAAGAAACTACATCAACGGTCAAATTTTGGGCTGAAGTGGCTAATTACAAGGATGCAATAAGAGTAAATAGTTTTCATGATCTCTCTGAGCTGGCACTCAATATACTTTCACTCCCTCACTCGAATGCTGAAGTTGAGAGGCTCTTTAGTCAAATAAACATAGTTAAAAGGAAGCTCAGAAACCGGCTAAACTCAAAATCCGTTAGTGCCATTATTACTGTGAGAAGTGGCCTGCGGAGAGTGGGAAAATGTTGCTATTCATATGAACTACCAGTAGTAGTAGTTAAGCAAATAGGAACAATGGCAACATACAGTGAAACAAAATCGTCAGGAGCTACTGCAAGTACTTCATCAGAACCTGCACCGCACTGTTCATCCGAATTATTAGATGAGGAAGCTGACGAGGATCTAGAGGACACCATAATTTTTTCCCTCAACTAAGGGTGAGTAATGAGCATAGACATTATAGACATATACTCTCACTGATAGTATGTAAAAATAATTACAAAATAAATACATATTATAATTATCTTCATTATTCTATTTCTTTGATATTTAGTATCAATTACAGTAGCAGCAGCAACAGCGGTACTGTTTGTTACCATTATTACTTTTTTTTATGATCAAAATAATCATTGCTATTATCATCATCATAACCCTTACTACCAGGGACGGGGAGACGAACGTTTTCCTAGCGCATTTCAAACCTCAATCTAGCTCATTTACATCTGATACATTTGGCAACACTGCTCCATAGCAATAAACCTCAGTACCTCACAAGCAGCTAGGTGGTAGGGTCGCACTGCGTGTCTGTCCCTTTAAACACCAGTAATTCTCCCTCTCCTGTCCGAGCCGAAGCCCCTGTGAACTGAGTGTGATAATATACTATTTGTGAGCATATTTTGGCGCGATTTTGTCAATGGAACATAGATATATATCTCGAACAGCAATGGTGCCCATTATCAGTCATTAGGCCTGGAGGCAAGACTCGTCTTCAATGTACTGGGGTTTTGCCACTCTTGCCTCCCCTAGGCCCTATGCTGTGAATACATTTACATATATAGTGAAGCCAATGCCTGAGCTGTATATTGTGTGAAGGATATAGTGGCTGGCTTTGTGAATTAATAGAACTAGCAGGCGTTTGGTACACCAAAGCCATAGTCTGGAATGGTGCAGGCATTACCTGTACACCGTAGTTGGGAAGGGATTATTAGCGGTGTTTAGGGATGGAGTAATTTTGATAGTGATATTGTATATGGGTATAAATTTGTGTGAAATATAGTTCAAACATGCTCTAAGTGTTCATGAAGAAGTGTGGTGTGTGCCATATAGCAGTGTGTCATACTCGAGGCAGTGTGTCGTACTCTTGAGGCGAAGGTGCTGCTTCACGTTGTACCAAAGTCAGGAACGGAATAATTGCAGAGGTAGGGGTGGAATCATTGTGGTAGTCATGTATTTGCGTCTGATTTAGTGTGAAGAGTACGTGAAATGTGCCGCGAGCGTTCGTGAAGGGATAATGTGGATGCATAGTGTATGGTAGCGGTACCTTAGCAGCAGGTGTGCAGGTGAAGTAAGGACGCCGGGCAGCCACGGACGTCACTGAACAGGTAGTATACCTCGCTCAGACATTTATAGAGAACTTATACTTCATGTGCAATGTACGTGAAATGTGCCATGAGTGTTCATGAAGGTATATTTTAGGGTGCGTAGCATATGTTAGCGGTACCTTAGCGGAGGTGTGCAGAGGACGTAAGGACGCCGTTCAACTACGGACGTCAGTGGACAGGTACTGTACCTTGCTAAGACATTTATTGATAACTTATGATTTATATGAAATGTTATTGATATGTGTCACGAGTGTTCATGGAGGGATATTATGGGTGCACAGCATATGTTAGCGGTACCTTAGCTTCAGGTGTGAAGGGGATGTAAGGACGCCAGGCAACCACGGACGTTAGTGGACAGGTATATATTGTACATTGCTATGACATTTGATGATAACTTATGATTTATATGAAAAGTTAGTGATAATATGTGCCAAGAGTGTTTGTGGAGATATTGTTAGGGTGTATATCATGTGTTGGGGGAACCTTAGCGGAAGGAAGGATATATATATATATATATATATATATATATATATATATATATATATATATATATATAGGTATATATATAGGTATATATATAGGTAGGAGCTGCAGACGACGCGATGGCCGGAGCCAGCACCCCAAACCCATCAAGAACTACTGGGGGTGCCGCCTCTAACACCGCGCGGCTCAGATCAAGAGTGACACACATGTGCCTTTCCCCGGCGCCCCTCTTACCCCCAACCGACGCCTCGGGAAGATAGCAGTCACCACCATCTAGTGTCCGGCCAGAAGTGTACTCGCCGGGTAAAGGGTGGAGTTAATCACTCCACGCAACGTCGTGGTACTGACGATAGTCATATCTGGTACCGGGAAAACCTGACCTCAGTCCATTCCCAAGTTGCTTCCCCGCCACAGGGCCGCGACACAGTCCGTAAGTCATGTCGGTCGGGCAGGACAGGTCAACAGTCGTCCGCTTCCTGTGGTTGTAGCTGAACTGGGTTTGAGGCAGGATCAGCCAATGTCCGTCCCTTTGCTGCTAGTCCTTTTCACTCTGCGGTACGGACTAGTCGGGCCACTAGCCGTACCAGAGTTACAAACCCCTGTGCCACTACTACGTTGGCCACTAGTCACGTCCAGCCGGAGGTAGAGCAGGCCATTAGCCGCCAGAAAGCTGCAGTCTCCCAAGCCGTTACGACGTTGGCCACTAGTCACGTGAGGCCGGAGTTTGAGCCGGCCACTGTCCGCTTCTCTTCCACAGGAGATCCTGTAGCCCCAGAGGACCAGTCCCCCAAGCCATGGCGAGGCCTTACCTGAGGTCTTGGTTCCCTGTTACTCCAGCCATGTGAGCAGCAGCAGAGGCAGAGTCCCAGCAGACGTGGCAGCCGACGGCCAGACCGGTACACAACTCCCCCAGCCCAAGTTTCCCGAGCGGCTATCCTGACGGCGACGCCGCCCTCCAGCCGTTGTTGCAGTCCAGCCACCCCGGGTTCCTGTACCCTGGGCCCCCAGTCACCCCAAGAGTTCTCCCGAACACCTGGGTGCGACTTACCTGTCGGTGGGACCACTCCGAGTCCCTCCCGGACTCAATGTCAGGCCCGTCTCCTGGCCCTCTTCGTGCCGAGCCCTTAGCCCCTTCCCCCCCATCTGTGTGTGGGGCCTCCATCAGGGCATGTCACTCTGTTGTCACTCTGTCGTTCCTCCAGACTGGGGAACCTACCAACAGCTCTTCAGTGAAAGTGTATCAAGTGAACCCAAATAGTGTGTGCTATTGTAAACCTAAGTGTAAGTGTACATTAGTGATTACTTATAGAGTGTAATAGTGTGTGGGTTGAAGAGAAGACGAAAGGGGGTTCAGGAAACAGCATGGTGGACTGAAGAGGTGAGAGAGGCTGTGGCACAAAAGAAGAAAGCATATAATGAGTGGATGAGGAACAGGGGCGATGAAGAAGCTGAGAGACGGACGAGAGAGCTATATGTAGTGAGGACGAGAGAGGTGAAAAGATTAGTAAGAGAGAGTAAGAAGAGAGTGGATGAGGAATTTGGAAGGAATTTGAGTGCAAAGTGGAGGGAATGTAAGAAAATGTTCTGGAAGGAGGTATAGAGGGCTAGACAGGGTGCCAACGAAGTCAGGGGGTGTGTGAAAGATAATAATGGTAGATTACTAGTGGAGAAGGGAGAAAAAGTAAACAGATGGAGAGAACACTTTAATGAACTGTTGAACATAGAGAATGAAAGTAATGCAAGCATAAGTGGCTGGGGAATGGCAGGGAGAAGGAGGGTTGTGAGAAGAGAGGAAGAAATCAGTAGGATGGAAGTAGTGGAAGCAATGAAGAAAGTTAAAATGGGGAAAGCCCAAGAAATTGATGGAGTGTGTGGTGAAATGCTGAAGCATGGGGGAGAGATAGTAATGGAATGGATGTGGAAGGTGTGCAGATTGGCTTGGGAGGAGGGTAGAGTCCCGGAGGATTGGAAGTCGGGTATAATTATTCCTCTGTACAAAGGAAAAGGGGAAAAAGCAGTGTGTGGTAATCATAAGGGCATTTGCCTTCTCAGTGTAATAGGAAAAGTATATGGTAGGATACTTATTGACAGAGTTAGTGAAATTACTTAGGAATTAGTTGGAGAAGAACAAGGAGGTGTTTGGAAAGGAAGAGGTTGTGTAGACCAGATATTCATTCTTAGATCCTTAGTGGAAAAGTTTCTAGAGAAGGGCAAGAAGTTGTATGCAGCCTTCACGGATCTGGAGAAAGCATGTGGCATGGTGGATAGACAAGGTTTGTGGAAGGTATTAAGAATATATGGAGTGGATGGGAAGTTGTTGAAGGCAGTGAAGAGTATGTATGAGGGTGCTAAGGCTGCAGTGCGTGTGGATGGCAAACTGAATGAATCTTTCCATTTGAAGGTTGGATTGAAACAAGGATGTGTCATGTCTCCATGGTTGTTCAATCTGTATATGGATGGGATTATAAAAGAGATACAAGGTCGGCCAGTGGATGTTGGAGCGGCCCTAGTGAGAGAGGGCAGTGTTTGGAAACTCCCTGTACTGTTGTTTGCAGATGATACTGTGCTGTTGAGCGAAGACGAAGGGGAGCTGCAAGGCTTGGTAGATGAGTTTGGGAGAGTGTGTAAGAAACGGAATCTAAAGGTGAATGTAGGGAAGAGTAAAGTGATGGTCTTCGAGAGAAGTGAAGCCAGTGAATGTTCAGTGAGATTGGATGGGAAGGATTTGGAGAATGTCAGTGAATTTAAGTACTTGGGCAGTGTGATGAGTAAGGATGGAAGTCTGGAGGGTGAAGTGCTCGAAAGGGTGCAGCTGGGAAGGAAGGTTGCTGGTTCGTTGAAAGCAGTGATAAGAAACAGGGAGGTGAGCAAGGAAGTGAAAAAGTTGTTACATGACAGTATTGAGATACCAACTCTGACATATGGAAGTGAAGCTTGGACCCTGTTGGAAGGACAGAAGTCAAGAGTGAGAGCAGTGGAAATAAGTTATTTGAGAAGAGCATGTGGAGTCACATGGAGAGACAGACTAACAAATGAGAAAGTGAAGGAGCGTTGTGGAGTAATTGAGGACGTGATGGGAAGCGTTAGGAGAAACACGTTAAGGTGGTTTGGGCATGTGGAGAGGATGGTGAGTGAAAGACTGAGGAGGAGAGTGTATGTGAGTGAGGTGGAGGGGGCGAGAGGGAGGGGGAGGCCGAGGATGAGATGGAGGGATGGAGTGGAGAGGTATATGAGAGAGGGGTGTGTGAGTTGGGAGCGTGGTAGTGAAATGGCAGGGGACAGAGTGACATGGAGGCGATTTGGTTGTGGCCACCCTGTGCGGGATTAAGGCGTCTGGCAATAGATAGATAGATAGAATAGTGATAACTCGACAAGGAACCCCGAGTGTGAGATTTGATGGACATGTTTGTCCCCTTGGTTTAGCATATTCCTCGAGTGGAGTCCCGTGAAACCCCCTCAGTGAGCAATATATCTCTGTGGCTCATAGAACGATAATATTGTATAGATTGTGCCATTCCCTTGGTCAGTGTGAACTTAGCCCCTCCTCAGTGTATCAGGACATTAGAAAACGCCACAGCGACTGACAGAACCACAACATCATATTAATTGTGTCATCCCTTTGTTGGTGTAACCCCCTCCCCCCCAGTGTAGAGGCACGCCGGTGAAGTACAAAGGAAATACCTCAGTCTCCCCTCTCAGTGTATTGTAACGCGGCCAACTCCAGTTGAGATAGGTGGCCGACCAGGTGAGTGTCTAATTGACACCAGGTGTTAAAGTAAATTGTATCAGTGTATCAGTGCCGTCCAGTGCTATACTCGAAGGGAAATTGGAAGATGTGTTTTCCTGTGTCTTGAATTGTAAGTGTAATCTAAGTACAATACATGCTGGGTGGATAGCACCATAATTTCCCTAAGCCGGTATAGAGACAGACTTTCAGTTAAGTAAAACCTCGTGTTAACCCATTCCCGGCAGACCCAGCATCTGATGTATGTAAATTGATGTACTGTTGTCTCTGGAAAGATTTTGTAATACAAGTGTGTGACAGTCACTGCCTTGTTTTTGTGTCCAGTCCTTTCCCTAAGAATTGCCGACCCGGTCTAGAATAGGGACCCGCTACAGCCTGCGTGTTTGAGGGACGAGCAACCAGCCCACGAATACGTAGCATAACACTGGTGGCTAGCGGTGGTCCTTGACCCGGACGGTGGAAAGGAAAGGAAGGACTGGAAAAAGAGAGAGAAAAAAAACATTCTCAAAATGGCAGCTAAAACAAATGTACCCTTACCAAAATTCGATCCAGAACAATGTGACATCACCACTTACTTAGATATGGTCAAGCCGTTGTTAGACATTGGATTTGAGAATGATACACAGAAAATAGCTGTCACCCTATCTCACCTGGGAAAGGCGGTAGCTAGTATAGTACAAAAAATAGTCCCAGATCTCACATGGGCTAGATTTTCAAAAATTGTAACAGAGGCTGTCACCCCATCATTAGGGAAAGTTGTTGTGATGTCACAACTCGGCACCTTGAAATATGACGGTGATTTGGACAACACATTGATCCAAGCTTGGCGACTCATCACCGCCGCTTACCCGGATGCCGACACAGAGGCCTGGGACGAGCACAATTTCAACACTCTCCTTAGAGTCCTTCCGGGCACAGTGAGAGAACATTTTACTATACATGACCCGGCAGGAAATTTAGACTGCAATGTCCAACTCATTTGCCGCCTCCTCGCAGCATGCCCCGACACACAACACATCGGGGTCATTAACTGTTTCCCCACAAAACCCCCTTTTCTACCACCCCGGCGCCTTCCAGCCCTGACATCAGGCATCCTGTCCCCGGCTCCCCCAAGAGCCCGCGCTACCAAGAAACAGCCACCACGACAGCAAAATTCCAACCTCATCACCATTTACCCATGGGAGTTCACAGCCTGTAATAGCCGCTGCCCGTTTCATGATATACGTGAACAACTAAAGGCGGCACGAAGAGAGAACTAATCCCCCAGGGCGCCGCGAAATGCTGGTGGTAGAGGAAAATCCTGCCAACCGAGACCCCCCTCTCATCGAGGAACCTGACTCCAGCTGCGAGCCAGGCGATGCCAACACCGACACGACCATAGAGTTGGCGCTGGATTTTTAGGACTGCCCCAGCACCGCCCCACAGTGGCGGGGGTCACTATGACCAAGTACCGAGCCCCGGTCTATGACAAAATGAGGCTACAGGGGGTCAAGGCAAGACTTCTGGTAGATACTGGAGCCACCAGGTCCTACCTGTACACACATTTCTACTCCCATCATAAGAAGACTTTTGCCCCCTTTCCCCCAATTCAGCCCACCTCATAGATGCGGGGGAAGGCCCCTTCCCTATCCGTGGGGAGACCTGGGCCCTACTAACAAAGACTTACCAACCAGCCTCCATCTACCATCCCTACATTATTTTTGACTCATCATGCTGTGCTTATGATGGCTACTTGGGGGTGGACTTACTCCAAACGTTACATACCTACATTGACTGCCACGGGAGACGACTTCATTTCCAGCTGCCCCCTCGACAGCTCGCAGCCCTCTGCACATGCACGCAACAAGACGACACCCAACCCTCCCTCTCGCCGACCTTCCTCCTCCTCCCCCTTGCCCTACCTTTCCTGTGACCGTCGCATCCACCCTCACTACTCCTCCCCACCACGAAGCTTGGCTGCAGATCCACAAGCCCATGGGGACCCATTCCCTCTTCTCTCTGTACGTCCCCACAGGGACACTCTCTGCCTGCCTAATGTCGCCAACCTTCCTGCCGCCACACCTCAATGCCATCAAAGTGGTGAACCTGGCGGCCACACCTCTCACCCTGCCAAAAGGACTCCAGATCGGCGACCTAGAGGCGGTTGAGCCTTGCAATGCCCCGCCCCCAAGTTCAAACTCCTTCTCCCTTCCCCCTTTATCCGATCACCTGTCACCCCACCATGCAGAGACCCTACACCACCTACTGCTTGAATATCAAGACCTTTTCTCTATGGGGCCCACCGACTTGGGACATACAACATACCTGGCCCAAGAAATCTACACCACCGGGCCCCCTATTTGGCAAACCTCTCGCTGGAAGAACCCCCACCAATGGGCCGAAGAAGGCAGACAGGTCCACGAAATGCTGGACGCCAGCATCATCACGCCTTCCACCAGCCCTTGGTCTTTCCCAGTCGTACTCATCCGGAAGAAAGACGGCACCTTACGATTCTGTGTAGATTACTGCCGCCTAAACAACGTCACCGTCAAGGATGCCACTCCCCTCCCCCGCATAGACGACTTCCTAGAGTCCCTGCACGGCTCCACCTGGTTCTCCACGCTGGACCTTCAGTCAGGATACTGACAGGTCCCCATCCACCCCCAAGATCAAGAGAAAATGGGCTTTTCCACAAGCAACAGGAAGTATTACCAGTTCAAAGTTCTTCCATTCGGGCTATGCAACGCCCCAGCCACCTTCTCTCAGCTCATGGAATCCGTCCTTGGTGGCCTGACCTGGGAAGTCTGCATGGCGTATCTTGATGACGTGATCGTTTTCAGCAAGACGTGGGCCGATCACCTGCACCACCTCCAGCAGGTGTTCCAACGTATACGTCAGGCCAGACTAAAATTCAAGCCCACCAAATGCGTCCTGGCCGCCTGCTCCATTGCTTTCCTAGTCACATTGTCTCCGGGGAAGGCATCTCTCCGGACCCAGTCAAGTTGAGGGCCATCGCCGACCAACCCCTCCTGCAGGACGTCCATCAAGTCCACACTTTCTTGGGGCTTGCATCATATTACTGGCGGTTTATCAAGGGATTCACCGACATAGCCAAACCTCTACATGACCTAACTAAGAAGGGCGAGCCCTTCTGTTTGAGCAATGACCGGGTCGCTGCATTCCACGCCTTGAAGGAGAAGCTCGTGTCAGGCCCCATCGTCGTGTTCCCGAACTACGACCTCCCCTTCCGATTATACACCGATGTCTTGCTGGTGGCAATAGGCGCTGTCCTAGTCCAGGTCCAGGAAGGGCGCAAGCACATCATAGCCTGCGCCAGCCGCACCCTAAACCCAGCTGAACGGATCTACGCTGCCAACAAGCGTGAGTGTCTGGGTATTGTTTGGGCCCTCGACTACTTCAGGGCCTACCTATCCGGCACCAAGGTCAGCGTGATCACGGACCACCAGTCCCTTCAGTGGCTTCGGAAATCGGACACTCAGAATGCCCAGCTCCTCCGCTGGTACGAAGCACTTGAGGAGTTTGATTACGAAACTGCCTACCAACCCGGGAATTTACACACCAAAGCTGATGTCCTCTCCCATCTGCTGGTACAATCTCTACTCCCTCAGTCCGAACTGATCCAGCGCTGGCAAAACCAAGACCGGCCCCCTTGGATCCCGTCGCACCTATTCCCGAAACTTCACTTTCAAGGAGACCAACTGTTCGTGCCCTCGGGCCACCTAGTCCTGGACCCAGACTCCGCGATGGACGTCCTCACCCATCTCCACTCAGACAGTGGGATTCACCTGGGTACAAAGAAACTGACCCAGGTTTTCAACGACCTCTACTGGGCCCCTAACCATACAACTCTTGCCCAGCATGTCACCCAGGCATGCTGGGCGTGCTGCCTGGGAAAGGACATCACCCGTTCAGTGGGTCCTGACGGAAAAATCTCTGCCCACAAACCCTGGCAGTTATTGTCTGTCGACATCGTCGGACCCTTACCACCTAGGTCCGGATACAAATACATCATAACGTTCGTTGACGTCTAATCTCGATTCCTGATTGCTTGTCCGGGTAAGGAACATACCGCTGTCGCCATAGCCGACACCCTCATGCACCACGTCTTCCCCTATTTTGGCGTCCCCCAGGCCATTCACTCGGATAATGCCCCAGAATTCACAGGGAAAATATGGAAAGAACTATCTGCACTCTTCGGATTCTCCATTTCCCACTCTTCCCCCTATTGGCCCCAAAGAAATGGGGTATGCGAGAGGAGTCACCGTACCCTGCTGAATCAGATCAGGACTCGCATCCAAGCCACCCAAGACCCAGAATGTCCCGCGCATGTCAAGATTATCCAGTGGGGAATCAACACCTGTCCCCGTGACGATGACATCACCCCCCACGAGCGTGGCTTTGGCGAAGCACCACTCCTCCTCCCTCTCCAACAGCACCTCCAGCCCCCCACTCCTTCCCAACCATCGACCCCCTGCAACACCTAAAATGCCGGCTCCAGCACCTGCACCTGCACCAAGACACCCAAGCTGATACCTCCCCCACCAGTCCTTACAAACCTGGCGATAAGGTCTTTGTCGCCAGCCTCCCCACCCCCAGCAAAATAGCACCCCGTTTCATGGGACCCTTTACCATAAATAAAGTCCCCAACCCCCTCCAGGTCACCATCGACTACAATGGGGCCACACGCACCTATAGAAATCGCCACATCCACCCGGCAGCAGACTCTACCATCTCTGCCACCCCCCTGCTGGCTACTTGAGCCAAGACAACAGTCTCGACTCCTTCTGATGAGCATTCCAGTACTACTCCTCCCCATCCCCACCCGTCTCCACCACCCCCTCGCTGCCCCAAACTCCTGCACCGCTTCCATGCACCGCATCCTTATCACTTCCGTGCTCCCCAGCTATCACCGCACCGGCCACACCACGTGTTCGAACTTTCCCCATGGAAAACTCCACACCAACCACCCTGCGCTCCACTCCCAACCTAGTCCCCGCCCCATCCCCCATGACAACCAATTGCGCTACACCGCCTCCCACTCCACCCGTCCCTGCTCCCCCACCCAATTCCCCATCACCGCCCACTACCCGACTAACCACCACCACCACCACGACCCGTTCTGGTCGTGTCTCACGCCCGCCCGCCCGTTACACCACCACACCTACGCCCACCCCATCACCCTCGGACAGCCAACCACCCACCCCATCCCCAAATACCACCTCCATCACCATCCCTACTTCTCGCCTCACATGGCGAAACCCACCCAGCCACACTTCCAAGGGGAAACCACCTCCACGTTCAGCCGGCCACATAAACTGCGCCGGACTACCCTTGGCCAGCATTCACCTCCGAACCACCACCACCACCCCTATCATGCACATCACACAGATCACCTGGATCCTGACCTTCGGGCGACACCAACGTGGATCCTGACCTTCGGGCGACACCAACATGGATCCTGACCTTCGGGCGACACCAACGTGTCAGGAGTTCACACAACCTTCTGCAACTCCTCCAACAGGCAAACCACCCGTCCACTCTTTGTGTTGCGTTCTCTCACCACCTACAGTCCAACATACCAACAGACCACTGGACCACCTTCCTATACCATCTCCAACCCCACCACCAGTCATCCAACACCAACCTCTACCACCTCCAGTCACGGAGTCGTGACTTTTCACAGAAGAGGGTGGTGAAATACAGGTAGGAGCTGCAGACGATGCAATGGCTGGAGTCAGCACCCCCAACACCTGAAGTACTACCGGGGTCCCGCCGCTAACATCGCGCAGCTCAAATCAAAAGCTACACACCTGTACTTTTCCCCGGCGCCTGTCTTACCCCCAACGAACGCCACGGGAAGATAGCAGTCACCAGCACCTAGTCTCCGGCCAGAAATGTACTCGCCAGGTAAGGGGTGGAGTTAATCACTCCACGCAACGCCATGGTACTGACGATAGTCATATCCGGTACGGGGGGAAAACCTGCCTCAGTCCATTCCCCAGTTGCTTCCCCGCCACAGGGCCACGACACAGGCTGTAAGTCGTGTCGGTCGGGCATGACAGGCCAACAGTCGTCCGCTTCCTGTGGTTGTGCCCCCCAGAGCAGTGCCGCAGTATTGGCTACTAGCCGAACTGGGTTTGAGGCAGGATCGGCCATTGTCTGTCCCTCTGCTGCTAGTCCTCTTCGCTCTATGGTACGGGCCACTAGCCAGGCCATTAGCCGCCAGAAAGCTGCAGTCTCCCAAGCCGTTACGACGTTGGCCACTAGTCACGTCAGGCCGGAGTTTGAGCCGGCCACTGTCCGCTTCTCTTCCACAGGAGATCCTGTAGCCCCGGAGGACCAGTCCCCCAAGCCATGGCGAGGCCTCACCCGAAGTCTTGGTTCCCTGTTATTCCTGCCACGTGAGGAGCAGCAGAGGCAGAGTCCCAGCAGACGTGGCAGCCGACGGCCAGACCAGTCCACCGTTCCCCCAGCCAGCCTGAGGTTCCCGAGCGGCTATCCTGATGGCGACGCCGCCCTCCAGCTGTTGCCGCAGTCCAGCCACCCTGGGTTCCTGTACCCTGGGCCCCCAGTCACCCCTAGAGTTCTCCCGAACACCTGGGCGCGACTTGCCTGTTGGTGGGACCACTCCAAGTCCCTCCCAGACTCGACATCATGCCCATCTCCTGGTCCTCTTCAGGCCGAGCCCGTAGCCCCACCCCCCATCTGTGTGTGGGGCCTCCACCAGGGCATGCTACTCTGTTGTTCCTTCAGACTGAGGAACCTACCAACAGCTCTTCAGTGAAAGTGTATCAAGTGAACCCAAATAGTGTGTCCTATTGTAAACCTAAGTGTACGTGTACGTTAGTGATTACTTATAGAGTGCAATAGTGATAACTTGACCAGGAACCCCGAGTGTAAAATTTGACGGGCACGTTTGTCCCAATGGTTTAGCATACCTCAAGTGGAGTCCTGTGAAACCCCCTCAGTGAGTGATATATCTTTGTGGCTCATAGAACGATAATATTGTATAGATTGTGCCATTCCCTTGGTCTATGTTAACTTACCCCCTCCTTAATGTATCGGGACATTAGAAAACGCCACCGCGACTAACAGAACCACAACATCACATTAATCGTGCCATCCCTTTGTTGGTGTAACTCCCCCCCCCCCCCTGCCAGTGTAGAGGCACGCCAGTGAAGTACAAAGGAAATACCTCAGTCTCCCCTCTCAGTACATTGTAATGCGGCCAACTCCAGTCGAGGTAGGCGGCCGAACAGGTGAGTGTCTAATTGATGCCAGGTGTTAACGTAAATTGTATCAGTGTATCAGTGCCGTCCAGTGCTATACTTGAAGGGAAATTATAATAAATGCTTTCCTGTGTCTTGAATTGTAAGTGTAATCTAAGTACAATACATGCTGGGTGAATACTACCATAATTTCCCTAAGCCAGTACTGTATAGAGACAGGCTTTCAGTTAAGTAAAACCACCGAGACAACACCTCCACCGCTGCTCTCGGTGGGACCAGCTCTCTTCAGCAGTGTTTCACCGGGGAGGATGGGCCTGTCCCTTACTGGAGCAGCCACGTCCGCCATGAGGTTGAGGGTCACCACTTTACCCATCCTCTTCCAGGACCGGGGCTAACCCTCCCACCACTGTGACTGGGCCTTCCACCCTGGGCCTCCACCTGCTGCTGGGGAGCTGGGCGAGTGGGGGTATCGTCGGGGCGGCACCACTGCAGTTTACCGGCGCCCGACCATTGGCGCCCGACCACTCTGCTCTCTCGCCCCGCCCTGCCCCCCCCCCCCACGCCAGCGTCCTCTGTCGCCATGCAGAGGACGCCCCCTTGTTTTACTGCCATCCTCTGACGGGCTCTCCACCCTGAGCCCGGTCCTCCCAAGGGAGGAAAATCTCAACAACAACAACAACTTACCCATTCACTGCTATCATTCATCCCATCCCGAAGCCTCATGATCCAGCTGCGATGAGACCTATCTCTCTTCTCAGCTGTATTGCGAAGACAGCTGAACGCCTCGTTCTCTCTCGTCTTACTTGGAAATAGGGCCCGCTGCACCTGCGTCTCTTTGCCTGTCTCCCTGGCAGAAGTGCTGTGTAGTGCTTGGCCTCTTTTCTAGGTGAGCTGAAACATGGCCGAGGCTTGGCAGTCTTCCTTGATGTAGAGAAGGCGTTTGAGTTAGCTGTCCCTGAGGCCGTACTCTCAGCGCTCGTTGCCAAGGGTGTTCGTGGCAGGATTCTCTCCTGGCTGCGCAACTACTTTACTGGCCGCTCTGCTAGTGTACGCTTTCAGGGACAGCTCTCTCCCCCTCACCCTCATATCAATGGGACGCCACAGGGAGGCGTGTTCAGTCCCCTCCTATTTAACCTGCTTGTTGAACAACTGCTGTTGATTGACTTTGGCAGAGGTACCACCCTCCTCTGCTATGCAGATGATCTCGTGCTCGTCATCTCTCGTAAGGATTGCTATAGACATGCACCAGCTGCTCTAACCCGCCTCCATAACAGATGCTGTGAACTGGGCCTGAAGCTGAACCCTGATAAGACAAAATGCCTACCTTTTGGGATGCGTCCACCCGAACATCCCCTCTCACTCGGAAGGCAACAGCTTGCCATAGTTCTCAGTCATCAATACTTGGGAGTGTGGTTGGACAGCCGCCTGACCTTCTCAAAGCATGTCAAGTACCTACGAGAGAGGGCGGCCCCTCGTATCACTGCCCTAAAAGCCCTCTCCCACAGGAATCTGGGTGCCTCACCTCGTACTCTAAGAACATTCTACACACACGCAATACGGTCTCTTGTTGACTATAGTGCAGTGTGTCTTGTCGGGCTCTCGGGTGAGCAGGTCTGCTCTCCCGAAGTCCTGCAAAACTCCGCACTTCGTGTGATGTTGGGTGCTCCTATGCGTACGCGCGCCGAGAATCTGAGGTTGGAGAGTGGCTTTCCCTCTCTCCAACATCGCGTCTGGAGTCGATCGACAGCAGTTGCTGCGCAGCTCTGCAGATCCAGGCCTCAGCTGTCTGTCTCTGCTGTGCTGCAGCATACTCTCGACAGGCCTCTGAATCTCCATCATTCAAGATGGGACTGGGCACACACCGTTGTGTCTATCGTCCATAAACTTGCCCTTACTGAGACCTTGCAGGGAGGCCCTGACCTCCCTCATCCTGACTATTCGCCTCCACCACCATGGCTGTCCCCTGTGATACGTGGGCTTGCCCCTTCCAGTGCCTCCCCTAGAGCATCCCTGCCCTCACTGTTGCGGCAAGATGCACTGAGAATAATGGCGACTCTTCGTGTCCCGGGGGCAGCTGAATACTACACTGATGGATCAGTCACTGCTGATGGTTCAGCGGGTGCAGCATTTTACTGTGAGGGCCGTGCTGAGACATGGAGGCTCCCTTCAGGAGCCTCTGTGTACGAGACTGAGCTTGTCGCCATCCTTGGTGCCCTTAGAGATGCCAGCCTACACCACCATAGGCACCTCATTATTCACACAGACTCGCTCTCATCACTGCTCAGTCTTCGTGCGCGGCACTTCAAAGAAAATGTTGCCCTGCTGACTTCCATTCTAGTTGTGGCTGACACCATTGCACGCCGGGGCACTGACATCACTCTTCATTGGATACCCAGCCATGTGGGTATCCGCGGCAATGAAGCAGCTGATGCCGCTGCTCGGCGTGCCACCGCTCTCCCCACTGTAACCTTTCCCTTAGGGCACAGCCTCGCGAGTGTTAAGAGAAAAGCCTACACCTCCACCATTAGGCTCACTCGTGAGGCTCATGAGGATCAGGTTGCTGCTGGCTCACGATCTGCCTCGTGGTTTGCGCGGGCAACTCGTTACCAGCCGCTTGTTGCCCCGCCCCACACCCCTAANGCCGCTGCTCGGCATGCCACCGCTCTCCCCACTGTAACCTTTCCCTTAGGGCACAGCCTCGCGAGTGTTAAAAGGAAAGCCTACACCTCCACCTTAAGGCTCACTCGCGAGGCTCATGAGGATCAGGTTGCTGCTGGCTCACGATCTGCCTCGTGGTTTGTGCGGGCTACTCGTTACCACCCGCTTGTGGCCCCGCCCCACACCCCTAACGCTCTCATAGTGGGTCTTCGCTGCTTCAGGCTTGGACACCCCTGCTTTTCCCAGATTTCTGGGCAGCAACCTGACCCGTGCCCTTACTGTCATCAACTTGACGACTGGCCTCTTCTGCACTATCTCTTGGACTGCCCTTCCACTGCTTCTCTGCATCTTTCTCTTCACAGCCACCTTGTCAGGTGTGTCTCACGCTCAGACACTGCTGCTGAGATGGTTGCTCTTTCCTCTATCTCTTCACTTCTCACTACTGTCTCCTCTTACCCTCCGCCTCGATAGTCATAGCGCCACCTTCCTAATTTCTTTTCTCACGTCTGCGTCCATCTGCCGCCATGCAGAGGACGCTCCTCTTTCATTTTTCCTATGATTTGTCACTTACGGGCTCTCCACCCTGAGCCCGTGCCACACCTGTGTGGCAAATCTTATCATCATCATCATCTTACCCATTCCTGGCACACCCAGCATCTGATGTATGTAAATTGATGTACTATTGTCTCTGGAAAGATTTTGTAATGTATGTGTGTAATGGTCACTGCCTTGTTTTTGTGTCCAGTCCTTTCCCTAAGAAATGCCGACCCGATCTAGAATAGGGATCCACAACAGCCTGCGTGTTTGAGGGACGAGAAACCGGCCCACAAATACGTAG
>JAGKTI010017875.1:0-11955 GCA_018397915.1 Birgus latro
TCTCTCTCTCTCTCTCTCTCTCTCTCTCTCTCTCTCTCTGTATGTATGTATGTATCTGTTTGTCTGTCTATCTATGTCTGTTTATCTATCTGCCTGTCTATCTGTCTTTGTTTATATGTACATATATATCCTCGTGTATATTAAACTAATAACATACGTTTATCCAAAGATACTTAAAAAACATAGGGTAACATAAAAGTGAAATATGTAAAATAAACCACTAAGAAACAGGTGCCAGAAAGCTTCCCATTCCAATTACAACATCACCTATACTCTTTTTTTTTTTTTTAGATATTTTTCGTGGCCAACAAGAAGTACGAGCACATATCCCTGCTTCACATGGTACATCATGGCCTTATGCCCGTTAGTACATGGTATGGCGTGAAATACCACCCAGGTATGTAGTGTGCACTTGGTTTCACTCTTAAGTAGTACAAGGGATAGTCTGTTGCATAGGCGTGAGAGTCTAGGACAGGAACTGCCTTCTTCAGGGCATTTTTTTTTTTTTAGGTGGGGGGGGGCAGATCCGTCTCACAGCTTACTGCTAGCTCTGAAAGGAATTATGGGTAAAGCTGTTTGAATCATTGCATTACTGGGAAACTGTTCTTAACGTTTTGAGATAAACTGATTTAATTATTTCTGGTTTATTTTGCTGCATCTTCTTCAATCACTCTCAGCTTTCATGTGAATACAAATCTCAGCATGAGATTTCAAGCGTATAAATTACTTCAGCATAAATTATCTTTCATATACTCCCATTAATTAGTGTACTGTGCAGATTTTGTATTACAGTAATTGTTTGAAGATCTAGGCAAGGTCGAGCACCCTTCTGTCCCCCCCCCCCCAGGTGAAATACCTACCCTACTCTTATGGTCTGTTGGGGGTCGTATGTGGCAACGTGGTATTTATTTTTCCTTTACTTTCACCGTGGTCTGAGAGTGACGTGCAGAGATAGTCTGAGGGGCAAGGGCTCTGGCCAAAAGTCAAACCGTACCACAGACTTTGCTAATTACTTTTTTGCGTGTGTGTCTGACTCTGGGAATAGACTTTAATCCACTCTCTGAGGCCCAGCAGTCCTCATACCTACCATGTACCTCCATATGTGGAGGTGTTTAGTACTTAGGACTGCTGGACCTCAGGGAACAGGCTGTAAAACCTATACCCAGAACTGAACACACATAAAAGATAAAAACGTAAAACACTGATATCTCCTGTTTTTATGTCTCCAGGAGGGCAAAACACATTCTTCGGATTCCTCAACACCTTCGTACACGTGGTTATGTATCTGTACTATCTCCTGGCGTCCATGGGGCCGGCTGTGCGTCCATACTTGTGGTGGAAGAAGTACCTCACCAAGTTACAAATGCTGCAGTTTACCCTCGTCTTCTTTCATGCACTCCAGGTGGGTGACAATCTCTGGTTCACCTTAACATTTTTCAGCCTTTTTGTAGCTTATTTCCCGTTACCCAGTGGCAAAACTATGAAAGTACAAGACTATACATCCTCTTCAAAGCACTTCTTCGTGACTAGCATCATATTCTAAAATCAGTCTCAGCATTTAAGATGGATAGATGACAGTCTTCGCCAAGTCAAAATGAGCTTGGGGTAAAATTGCCGTCCCTTCATCTTGAATTCTAAGTTGAAGCAATAGATTAACACTACACTATGATACTAGTCACGAAGAAGTGCTATTGAAAGGATGTACAGACGCAGCATTGTCATACTGTGTCAATGATCTACAGGAAATGAGCTGCAAAGAGACGAAAATCTTGGCCAAGTGAAAGTGAAAATTATAGATGATGGGCATGATTGGTGTGAAAAGGTTTAAACGTGGAGATAATGCGAAGAACGGATGATAATGAATGAATCGGGAGGAAGGAAGGAAGGGAGGGAGGGGGGGAAGGAAGGTAGACTGGAAAGATGTAAGGGAGAAGGAGGAAAAGATGACAGGAAAGAACGAAGGAAGGAAGAAAAGAAGAGAGGAGGAAAGGAAGGAAAGAAGTATGCATGGAAGGAAGGGAAGGGGGAAAGGTTAAAAGAAAGAGAGGAGGAAGGTAGAGAGGAAAGATGCAAGTGAGAAGGAAGGAATGACAGGAGGAAGTAAAGAGGAAGGATTGAAGGAATTGAGGAAGGAAGGGGGAAAGGAGAAACGAAGGGAGAGAGGAAGGAAGGATTGAAGGGGGAGACGGAGGAAGGACGAGCATTAAAGTTCTTGATGAGGATTGTGTGTGTGTGTGTGTGTGTGTGTGTTCAGTATTAATGAAGTAGATAGATAGAATGACGGATAGACAGGTAGATGGATAAATGGATAGATAGGAAGATAGATATGTTTAATATATTAATGTATCTTCGACTAATACCATACTAATAAATGCATCTCTCTCTCTCTCTCTCTCTCTCTCTCTCTCTCTCTCTCTCTCTCTCTCTCTCACCAGCCCCTAGTGGTGGAGTGCAAGAGGGTACCACCAGTGTTGATGAACTGGGTAGGACTAGTTGCTGTCATGTTCCTGCTCCTCTTCGCTGACTTCTACATCAAGGCGTATCGACGAAGGGTAAGATCATAGACTGTGATATTCTAGAACATTAAATATCTCCCCAGATTACCCATAACGCCAAGAAAATGAGACTTTTTTTTTTTTCTGTCTGGGAGCCTCTAGAATATTTTTTAAATCCTCCAGATTTACCCTGTGCAAAGAAGATATAACACTTTTTCTGTAATGTTGTTGTTGTTGTTTTTTCCCTAACCCTGGTATGTCAGGCCGAGCAAACCCGTCGACCACAGATAAGTAACTGCTTCTGTGGGGCTGTCCTACAGGTACTGTACAGCACATACACCGTTCAGTGATTTGGTGTCCCCTTTGGTAGACAGCACCTCACCAGGGTAGGATTTGTTTGTGGCTATCCCTTACTGGATTAAGGCGTCTGGCAGTAGATAAACAGACATTGTACTGATGCTTTTCCATTTTTTTTTTTTTCAGGTAAAGTCTGACCACAAAACTAACGGCACGACGAAATGCATCAAGAACAGATTCGCCAGCGGATTCAAGAACGAATTTGCAAGTAGCAGCTGCGATCACTCCCCATCCAAATCTGATACACTGACAAATTCTGAAGCCAGACGGAGGAAGGAGTCTAGTGAAGATATTCCTCTTTTGCCGGGTGAAACGGAAGAAGGGAAACTGAGGAACATACATTATTAAGGTCTGGAAATTATATAATAGCAACCACCATAAGCATACGAGTCGGAGGGTCTGGGGGCGGTAGTCCCCTTCAAACTAGGAAAATGTGTCTAACAGGGCAGATTCTTTTTTTTTCTTTAGCAGATCCTTTTTGATGGTGTACTGGTAACTGTGAAAGGAATTTTAGTTAAACCTGTTAGACTTCTCACTCTGTTAGGAAGGTATTCTGGTTATTGTGTGAAGGTAAACTAATTTAACTGTATTCCGTTTGCTCTGATCCATGTTCATTGTTCATCAGTTTTCATGTGCATATAAGTCTGAACATGAGATTCTAACCATATAAATTGCTTACACCTAAATCATTTTTCTTATATACTCATATATTCGTGTACTGTGCATAGTTAGTAGTAATGTTGAAGCTCAGGCCAGTGGAATGCTTGCCCGTAGGCTTATGTTATCCATTTCATTTTGGGCACTTGTTTTGATCCGTTGTTTTTGCTACATCCTGACGATTCTCTTCGGCCTTTGGGGAATCTCTGGGAGTGAAGGGGTAAATCAAGTGTAGCTCTAGTATAAGTAATAATAGTAGTAGTAGTAGCAGCAGCAGTAGTGGCAGTAGCAGTACTGGCAGCCCCAGGGTCGCCATGTAGTAGTAGTAGTAGCAGTAGTGGTAGCAGCAGCAGCAGCCTCAGGTTCACCTAGTAGTAGTAGTATTAGTAGTGGTGGTGGTGGAGACAGCACCAGCAGCTCCAGGTCCACCTGAAACATGAACCTGGTGAACTACAGGATGAAGCTACCCTTCTCTTGTTATTCGCCATCCTCATCTGGGTGGATAGGGAGGTGACTGAGGGACGTTTGCATAACCAGGCAACTCCACCGCTGTCCCCGCGTGAAGGCTCCCTCACCAGCACCTCGCTACTCCATATCGAAAAGTAAAATCGTTCGGGGGTTGAAAAAATAAAATCCAAAACACGTCATTGGTTTGAAGGGGTTCCTGAATGTTGTATAAGGCCAATGATGTTCACATAAAATAATGTTAAGGTGTAATAAAGATAATACGAGTAAACTGCAAGGAATAATATTGCACTTCTTCCCATGATCTTCCTGCAGAAAACAGTTATAGCATTTAAATTTCGTGTCGTAACTTAAGCTTTATTCATGAAGGTAGAACAGGACAAAGAGGAAGAATCTACAGCGTCCTTGTCCTTCCTACATATTATCAAAACCTGCGTTACGACAGGGACTGATTGCAAGTGCGTTGTGTATCGATCAAGAACGCAGAAAAAATGGAGGGTAGAAAAAATGAGTAATTCTGAAATAAAAAACAAAACAGCGAGAATATTAAAAAACACGAGAAAATTTGAGGAAAGCAAAATGGTTCGAGAATAAACGAAGCGATTCTAAAACTGCAAAATGCCTCAAGAACTTCAAGAAAATCCAGGTATTTAGATGAGCCTAGAAAAAAGCAAGAAGATTCAAGTCCTCTGAATGAGATCAAGGAAATCAACAATGTCCATGCTGAATAAATAAATAAATAAAAAGAAAGAGAAGAAAAGACATGATTCCAATAACGTATGGAAAGATTAGGTGAACCATATATGGGGAAAGTCAATCAGTTTTGCCTTGTTCCTGGTGAAGTGAACGTGAACCCAGTGGACTGTAGACTAGAGGTGCCCTTCTCCTGCAGCCCACCATCCTTCTGCCGAGAAAACAGGAAGGAAGGTGAGGGGTCATGATGCCACCCAGCTATATCGGTGCCTCCACGAGAAGGCGTCTTGATTAATTTCCAATTTGCCTTAAGTGGTTTAAGTAACTGACATTTTCTCGTTTTCTGAATGCCAAATACTCACAATAAGGTTAGTGATTTTCTCTAAGACTTTCAGTAACTTCAGTTTTGTAGCGCTTCAGAAATGAATGTAGACTTTTTCACTCAAAATTTATCGAGAAATAACAGGGTCTTCATTAATTTTAGCTCCGTTTCGGTTGAGGACTGAACCCATTTTGATAAAGATTTTCTTAAACAGAATTTCTCTAGATTCTCATCATGAATATGGCATGTAGATGGAGCATATTATTTTCTGTATAAAATCTGTCATAATCTTACATAATAAAAATAAAAGACGTATGCCCTGTATTTTTGGCGGTCGGACATCATCCACTCACTCTATGTAGTGCTGCCTTAAGGTGTCTCTACACTGAGTGACAAGCCGAATTGTTTCTTGTAACCCAGGAAGTCATTTACTAGGCTGGATACTAACCATATCAACAATTGACCCCTGGTGGTCTTGCAGGTTAAGATGCTTCAACTGAATCATTTTGGGGCTGAAAGGGGAGGAGATGGTGGTGGAATGGATAAGGAAATGATCTGCTTAGTTTAATAATAAAACCAACAAAGCCAGCAGTAAGGATAATGGTAATGATAATAATATTTTTTTTATTATAGTCTAGAACAGCAACAACAACTACTACTGCTGCTACTACTACTAGTATTACTACTACTATTACTACAGCTATTATTAATACTACTACTACTACTACTTCTTCTTTCATCCCTCCTACAATTTCCTGCTCTGAATTCAGTGTTTAAAACCGAATTCTATGCACAGTCACGATCTTAGTCCGACCATCTTGCTCAGCATATAATCAGTCTCGCTCTGGTGTTCAAAGGAGAAGGATAGGTGATATATATCTGTGTTTATCTATCTACCTGTCTATCTATCTAGTTAAAATAAACTCCGAATCCAAAAACAAAGTCTAAAACTAGAATGTGATAGAACGAAAGCAGTACAGGAATCGCCAAGCATGGAAATGAAACTCAGTTCTGAACCTGAGAGCAATGAAACGCAAGCAAATAGTGAAAACGAAACTATCCGAACAAAGAGAGAAGTTGAACACAGGAAAATGGAGACTGGAGATGAATGTGTCAGCACCAAAGCCTCCAATATTGAAGTCCAGAGCAACGAAATGAACCCTGAAACACTGTCACCTTCACCAGAACCCACAAACACAAACACGGAGACGGGATTCCAAACTGAAGGCCCTGAAAGTAACGAAACTGAGCTCAAAATCACCGAAATTTCCCAAAACCAACTCACAAACACCGAAAGTGCCAACACCTATCCAAGAGGCACTGAAATAAGCTCGGAGCCAAGCGAGCGCGGAAACTCTGAAACGGACACGCTTGTGGGAGCCCAAACAGAGCCTGGACAAGAAACTGGAAGCACTGAAATAATCAGAACTGTGCCTCAAAATGCCGAAACGAAACCTGAAACAGAACTGACCCCCACCGAACCCTCCGAAGTAAGAGACCGCAAGAACTCTCAAAAACTGCGAGTGACCTTCCAGACGGAGATTGCGATTGAGGCAGGACCGGGGACTCTGAAAGGCAGTGATGATGATGGTGATGGCGGTGGTGGTGGATGGGAGGACAAAGAGGAGGAGAGGTACCCTAAGAGGCCTAATTTTTCTAGGAGACAATCGCGACTCAGCATTTTCATCACGTCGAAATTCAGCTTCGCAACACAGGTATATTTCTCCGAGTGTGTAACTGTAGTTGATTTACTTGAATGTGCTTGCTGGAGATGGATGCCTTTACGTGGTGGCGCCGATATAACCAGGCTGCTCTACTGCCTGGTTATAAAAGCGTCCGTTAAGAACCTTGATCTTATCTCCTTATCCCCAAAAGGAGGATGGTGGACTACAGGAGGACAGCTTTAACCTGCAGCCCACCGGCTACACATTGGACGTCCCTGGAGTTGCAAATACTACTACCACTTCTAATACTACTGCCACCACCACCACCATCACCACCTCCACTACTACTGTTGCCGCTACCACCACCACCACCACCACCACTACTACTACTACTACTACTACTACTACTACTACTACTACTACTACTATACTACTACTACTACTAACACCACCACCATTGCCGCCTTCCATGCATTCCCCATCCTGTCCCTCCTATTTAAAGGCCACTGCTCTTGTTGTTGTAACCCAGTCTCATCTAGACCAAAGCATGAAGAACCACGGGAGTCTTACCCCTTCAACCGGATGTCACCAAAGACCTAAAGGAGCCACTGAGGTTATGTTGAGGCTTTGTCTGTGCTGTGAGACTGAGATGCTTGATGTGAGTGTAACAGTGCGGTGCATGATTTAAATGTGATAGTGTTATGCATGATGTGAGTAAGTGTGACAGTGATGCATGATGTGAGTGTGATGGTGTGATGCATGATGTAAGTGTGATGGTATGATGCATGATGTAAGTGTGACAATGTGGTGCATGATGTAAGTGTGACAATATGGTGCATGATGTAAGTGCGACAGTGCGGTGCATGAAGTTTGATAGTGTGGTGCATGATGTAAGAGTGACAGTGTGGTGCAATATGTGAGTAAATGTGACAGTGTCTTGCATGATGTAAGTGCGACAGTGTGGTGCATGGTGTGAGTGAGTATGATAGTATGGTGCATGAGGTAAGTACTGTGCATGTGTGTTGTGGAGTGAGAGGGATGGGGTAAGAAAGTGTGCATGAAGTGAGTGTGTTGTAGTGTGGTACATGAGGTAAATAAGTGTGATAGTAGGGTGCATGAAGTGTGAGTGATAGTAGGGTGCATGAGGTAAGTGTGACAGTATGGTGCATGAGGTAAGTGTGACAGTATGGTGCATGAGGTAAGTGTGACAGTATGGTGCATGAGGTAAGTGTGACAGTATGGCGCATGAGGTAAATGTGCATGAGCTGAATAAGTGTGTTTTGGAAGGGGGAGGGAAACTCATGACCAGCCGGGCATAAAGTTCAGACACTATAAACCCACGAGCATCTCCCATCCAATTCCCAGAAAGGAGGTGGACAGCAGAAGGATAGATTAAGCTGGCGGTCCACCAAGTTCACATTTCAGATGAGTCTAGAGCTACAACAACAACAACAGCAACTACTACTAATACTCTTATTATTATTATTATTATTACTACTACTACTAATACTTCTATTATTACTACTACTGCTACTACTACTGTCTTCCTATCCTTAAAGGGACGAAAATTGGGCCAAACAAAGGTCAAAGATCTAAGATGTCTTGTGGTCAGTCTACCTCTTCTTCGTGACAGGCGCTGGCATCGCTGGTGATGGCTCATGTCCGCCTGGCTGCTGGGCTGGCCTTTGGGTTCTCCGGGGCGACCCTACCTCTGCTGACATCAATGGACATCAATGGTGACGTCATACTGGCTCCACGACATGTCCCGTTTTATGGTGAGTGTTCTTGTCTGTCTGCTTGTCTGTCTGCTTGCCTGCCTGTCTGTCTTTGTATCTGTCTATCTATCTATCTATTTATCTGTCTACCCCCGTGCTGAAATCAACGGACATCAACAATGAAATCATACTTACTTCGCAACATGTACCATTCTTTAGTATCTACCTATCTGTCTAACCATCGATCTGTCTGTGTTTCTGTCTATCTGTTTATTTATATATCTGTCTGTCTGTCTATCTGTACCCATGCTGACATCACTATACATAACGGTGACATCGTACGAACTGCACAGTATGTACCGTTCCTTGGTATTTGTCTACCATGCATTTTTTTTTTTTTTTTGGTTCCATCTAGAAGGTAGGGGTTCTGGGCTAGGCAACACAGTCTAAGCTTACATTATAACCTCCTGCTTCCCTCCCGCTTCCTCACTCCCGCCCTGCCACCTTCCCCCCCCTCCACTTCCCCCCCCCCCCCCCCAGCGACCTCTCCCCTGATTTCCTAACCTGACAGATTAACCAAACTGACTAACAAACTAACCTAACCTGATACTAATAATACTAGCCTAATCTCGACTTTCCTGGATAAGAAAAAAGTTCAAAAATTGTACATAGAATGGAAATCAGCATCCCGGAAGGAAGGAGCATAAGAGATGAGGAAAATGTACGTGAAAAGTGCTATATAAACTGTCAACCGTTACAGAGCCAAAAATTACCAATGACTTTGTAGACTAATTATGAAGGAGACCTGCTCATAACTTCATCAGTATTTTTAGCTCCGTAAAACACACACACACACACTCAATAAGATTCAGCCCTACAATAACGACATGAACAACCACTGTAAACTAAGAGAAGTGACTAATCACCTATGTAGGTAGCAGTGGAACTTTAACAGACAATTTTTCTGTTACTGACTGAAATTTTTTGCCCTACAGGAAGCCTGGTACATCTCGGAGCAGCAACTGGAGCGTTCTTCAGGCAGCCGATAATACGAAGGTTCGGGCAGAAATCCGTCCTCATTGGGAGTATTCCAGTCTCCTCAGCTGCCTGGCTTATAATGTACTTTTTCCCTCAAGCGTGGATACTCCTCTGGGCATCTTTCATTCTTGGCGTCACGTCGACATTCATGATGCCCTGCGCCATGACTTACATGCTTGACGCTGCGCAGGATGACGGGCAAGGAAGGCATGCAGGTATAATGTACTTAGCGACACACATTGGCATCATTATCCCCATCCTCATCTCCAGCTCGGGGATAACATGGGAAAACCTGGCGCTGGCTTGTTTCGGCATCACGGTGCTCCCGATTATAGGCATCCTTCTCCTCCCGCATTCCCCCAGGTGGCTGGTTACGAGGGGTCAAATTGTCGATGCACAGAGAGCGCTTATATTCTTCCGAGGGGGTCATCTCTACCCGGAGCTCGAGCTGAGAGTTATCATGGCGGAAGTGGATCGTGACCTTCAACTGAATGTTTGGAAGCAGATCAAGTGCCTCTCGACACCTCCACACATACAAACGTTCTGTCTCTTGATGCTGGTGATGCTCCTACTGTCTTTCAGCGGAGGATACAGCACAACGGCCTATCTCGTCCCTACATTACAAAACGTCAAGACAGCCCTGGACTCGTTCCTATGCGCTGTCTTGGTAGCCGTCATGGGGGTACTAGGAACCGTGGTGTACCTGTGTCTCATGGGGCGTATGGGTCGGAAGCCGTTGGTAACCGCATCGCTAATTATGGCAGCCTTAACAGCCATCATCTATGGAGTCTCAAGCCTCATTGTACTCCAGAGGAATTTTTTGGACCTCAACTGGCTACCATTCACATCTATAAGCTTGTTCTCCTTCATGGTGCACACGAGTGAGGCCGTTTTCTTTACCATACGCAAGGAGCTGCTACCAGTGTCCCTACGACCTGTTGGCCTCCAACTTCTGACTTTCTTTTTGCATTTGACAGCCTATGTCGCCTGCTGGATGTACCCGAAAGTAACTAAAGCCGCAGGACAGGATATGAATTTCTACGTCTTTGGGGGATGTTGCATTGTGGCCGCTTTTCTGAACGGACTGTTGCTTCCAGAGTCTACGGGGCTCTACCCGAACCTGCCTCAATCCCGCCACTCCAGTAAACAGTCCGCCACCCCATACCACATCACTGAAGATCACGGCACATCAGATGACAACATCAAAGAACACAGTATACCAGACAATACCGGTGCAGAGCACAGCATACCACAAGACATAACCACACATCTCGACAAACCACATAACACCACAGACCTTGACATTTCACAACACACCACCACATCCGTAGACACACCGAATAGCGCCACACTGCACACCACAGCCCCACGCTCAGAAACACCACAAAACACCACACCACACCACATTACCCCATACTCAGACACACCACAAATCACCACACCCCACCACACCACCACACTACACAGCACCACACCACACCGCACCAAAACGAAAGACACTCACGCATATGACAATCCTGCCTTCAGTGATGAAACTACCCACCTGTGAACTGCAAAAAAACATGCAAGAGGAAACTGAGATGAATTGTGTAGAATAAGTCGTTAAGGAACAGGTGTTACGAAGCCTCCTCTGCTATTTACAATACAATTTCTAAACTCTTCTGTCTCAATTCAGCCTCAGTTGTCCACACTTGCATTGGTGCTGGAGAGGGATACCTTCATGTTGTTGCACCGATGTAAATGGACAGGGGAGTTGTTCTCTTCAAACAAACGTCCCTCCACTCCCTCTCTATCCCCTGAAAGGAAGATGGTGCAGGAAGGAGAAAGACAGTTTCAGCCTGCAGTCCACGGGGTTCGCATTCAGATAAACCTTGGACTGCAACTGTTACTATCCTTATAATCTGCTGTGGTCAGTGATATAGTTTGTTCTAGTTTTTTCACTCTAACTTGGCCAAAAATTTCCATCTCGTCTGTTGAGCTGCAACGATAGAGGAAACTCCAGAATATGGTGCTAGTCACGAAGAAGTACAGCGAGAAGGACATAGAGCCGTAGCATTTTTCTGTCACTGAGTTTAATGAAGTACGCTTCAAAAGGACGACAGTCTGGGCCAATTTAAGGTGAAAGAACTATCATGGAGAGGATGCAGAGCGCAGTACTGTATTTGCTTTTTACTTATCATTCTGACGAGTGCAATAGCTTTTCAGTTTTAAAAGAGAAGCATGCAGGGTGTCCCGCGATATTTTTTGCAATGTTAATTATTATTTTAAGGCTACTTTTGAGTTTTAAAATTCCATATCAACCTGCGTTCAATTCTCAACCGTTACAGAGCTGCAGTTACTGATGATCTTACGAGTCAATTATGGGGGAAATTATTTTGAAACTGCGGTTACTGATGATCTTATGGGTTAATTATGAGGACGACTATTTTCATCCATTAGGTTATCAGAAACTGACGCCCCGTAGCGGCTGAGAATTGGACCCATGGTGATAGATTTTCCCAATTAAAACTAGCCGTACAATAAGCCCCTTCACCAAAAAAAAAAAAAAA
>JAGKTI010017876.1:0-15595 GCA_018397915.1 Birgus latro
GGGAGTGAGAACGGCCAGCAAGGACACGTAAATGATAAATATCTTGAAATTAGCACGATGTACAAAAAATTAAGGTGCAGGTGGCTAATATTAACGACATACAGAGCCAGTTCAGCACAAACAAGGTCTACATGTAAGTTGCATATTCGACAGATGATCTTCGGCGAACCCTTCTGTTTACACTGTGGTCGGCAAGTGTAATTTTTCGGTCCTACGTATCCTGGCTGATTCAGAGGAGAGATTGAGACAGTTGGTAGAGGAGTTTGGAAGGGTGTGTGAAAGGAGGAAACTGAAAATAAATGAGAATAAGAGTAAAGTGATGAAGTGTACGAGGTTGGTAGATGGTAGGAAGATGAATATAGTTTTGAATGGTGAGTTGCTTGAGGAGCTTGAGTGTTTTAAGTATTTAGGGTCACAGGTTGCTGTGGATGGAAGAATAGATGCAGAAGTGAAGTTTAGAATTAATGAAGTTGGAAAGGTGCTGGGAGGAATGAAAAAAGTGTTTAGATGTCGTTCACTCAGAATGGATGTAAAGAGAAGGCTGTATGAGGGTATTGTGGTACCGACTGCATTATATGGGGCTGAAACATGGAATATGGGTGTAGCAGAGAGGAAAAGTTTGAATGTAATGGAGATGAGGTGTCTGAGGAGTACTGTATGTGTGGAGTGACGCGAATAGATCGAGTGAGAAATGATGAAGTGCGAAGGAGAACTGGAATTGTTCGGGAGATGGCTGATCGAGTTGAACAGGGTGTTGCGATGGTCTGGGCATATGGAGAGAATGGATAATGAGCAATTGGTGAAAAGACAACTAGATCTGATGTGAGAGGTGTAAGGCTGAGAGGAAGACCACGAATAGGATGGATGGACAGTGTGAAGAGAGCGTTGGATGCGAAAGGGTTGTCTGTTGAGCAAGGAAGAGTGGCTGTGCGTGATAGAAATGAATGGAGAGAAATTGTGAATGAATAAATGATGACGCAGCCCTGAGGGGATATTCTCCGGCATTTTGTCTGATCAGCTGATCAGGTCAGGTGCGGGTAAGGGGCTGGATCCATTATGATGTGGCAGGGGTAAACCAGCTTTGCTGTCGGGCCCTGCTGCGGATGCCACTGAGTGCACTGCGTAGTTGACCCTCGTGCGGTGTGGCGCGGTGAGGATCTGTCCCTTCTCCCCTTTAGGGCTAAGATGCGAATGAATGTGTATGAGTGGATGAGTAAATTGGTAGTGTGTTGACCTGTCTCGGCTACCTCCCTTTTCTTGGGGGAAGCAGCCTAGGTATATAGATAGATAGACGTATCCTGGACTGTTTTTGTGGACAGACACCAAGCGCACCAAGACGCGCTTCGAATCCCAAGCTCCAGCTTGGACGACAAAAACACGGCCATGCTTTACACTAATCTTCTTCACGTGAGGAGCGTACACCTTCTGGATCAGCAGCCTCTCTGAGATACTTATACCCATGAGAAAAACGTGGTGTTACCTGATCACAAAATCTTGGGGTAGAGTTGTACTTGCCATACTTTAATTACACCTATACGGTCATAATGCCGCACTGATTGACTACTATACCAAAGGGTTTGCCTATAGGCCTATATTTCACCCTCGAAATCCATGATTATAATTCTCTTGAGGACTTTCACCGGACTACCTGCATGATACTCCGTTATACATTTATCACAGGCATGTTTACAAGAGCATCAGCTCTGTTATGTGCCTTGATACCAATAAGTGATGAGATCCACTGAAATCGTACACCACCTCCTCTCTTCCGGATCAGACTATGCCATCGTGTAGCAGCGAAACAGCACTGCTATTCTTTAGATCTTTGGCCAGACAAGGCTTGGAGTGCTGCCTGTGAGTCACAAACTATCAGTGGACTAATGTTCAATCTACGGGCATTGTGCAAGGCAAGAGCTGCTGCAGCAAACTCGGTTCGCATATTACTGGTCCAGGTACTCGTATGAGCTCACATTTTTCTCTATGACACTATTGCTACCTTTGTCCTTGACAACAATTCCGCATACCGATCGGCAAGTGATTGTCTGTACAAATCCATCAATGTAGATTACTTGATTCAAAGTTGCAGGTGTTTCCAAACAGGTGGGCATAGTTTCTAGTGCTGTCTGCTGTACGACATGTGGAAGTTGTTTCCTTTTTGGGAGGCAGTGTTGGAATGTGAACGTTGGGTGAGATGCCTGTGCAGGGACATGAATCAGCTTGGGTATTGTTCACTGAGAGATCACGTTGCCCTGGCTGTGCCAAGTCCCTGCATGTGACACGTAGCCGTTTGGAAAGACGTACAGTACATTGCTGTCAGTCACCCACTGACATAGCGTCCCGGAGCTTGGTCTGAAGGATAAATTCTCTCTTTTCTCACAACACCTTTACAGCATCGACAATGTTGTTTATGTGAATTTTCTCATAAGCTGTAAGTAGTTCAGAAAAAGTAAAAAGAAGAAATAAAAGCGTGTCTCTCATCTTCCTTAACTGGAAGATAAATGTATTGGCTTTGGTAATTTAACAACTCGGGTAACGAAAAGTGGGGACTCCAGGCATGCACGCAAAACAACACTCAAAAAGTGAACAGATAATTCAGTGGTACTGTTGGAATTGCATTTTTTTTTTTTTTTTTTTTTTTACCAAATAGGGCATCAGGGGCTGGGTCACGGTGAGGGCACAGAAGACATCATTATCAACGTGGAATAGATTTCGTTCCAGTTCGGTGCTCAGCAGCAAAGCTACAGAAATTAGAGAATACAGATGTACTCACTATTTTCATTGGCACAGGTTTAATTCCATTTGTGATACATCTCATCCATTCATAATCGAAAAAATGTGAAGTGTTTTATATAATATTACTGGCTGATGCACGTAATAACAAGAGTAATTAGTATTCTGGATTAAAAAAGTAAGAGAGCTTTGTAATTGTACTGTGGCTGTCGTGAAGATATCTGATTTTAGACTGGCCGCATAATTCGTGATGATACCGTATGTATTCTTGATACCAGGGAATGTATAATCAGCGTGAGACTGGCAGAAAAGGCTACATCCGGAAACTTGTCACTCCTCGAACGTCTGTTGAACACTGACGCGTTTAGGTCTCTTAACTCTCTGCCTCTCCGCTTTAGTAGACGAGTATCTAAGTTAAAAAAGTCTGTATAAACATATTCATTGCAATATATGTCTTACTCTTAGTCCGCACTATAGGTCACACATGTTTAAGCCTTAATCTTTCTTAGTTACATTTAGATATCCCAAAGCAAGTTATATCCCGGCGCTCTCGAAGAGAGGATGGGGTATTGTTTTACTCGACGTGTGTGTGTGTATGTGTAATTCACCGGGTCGGTCAGGATCACTTGATGGTCGTGATCGTTAGCTTTTACCCTCCCGGAAGAGAGCTGAGAGCTCATATAGTCCGATCTAAGGGCAATGCTGTGACCTTCACACACACACACACATCCCCTTGCTCAAGGTGGACAGTAACCACCAACTTCGTCAGTGAAACTTATCGCAACCTAAGCGAGGCACGAACTCCCGTCTACCAGATGGCAAGCGAGAACGTTACCACTGAGCCAGCGAGCTGAGTGTGTGTGTGTGTGTGTGTGTGTGTGTGTGTGTGTGTGTGTGTGTGTGTGTGTGTGTGTGTGTGTGTGTGTGAACAGGATAAACAATTTTAACCCAATTGAGACCAAACTTAGTGGATGGGTTGAAAGTCTTCCCAGGAGTTCAACTATTATTTTTTTTTTTAAAGCGATAGGCCAAATGTCAAGAACATGTGGAAAGGTCAATTTAGTTCCGATTTAAAGCAGATTTGGTTGAAAGATTAAAGGTAAAGGAAGGATAAAGTAATTAGATTTTGAAAACAATCATTCAAAGGTCAAGGTCATAGGGTAAGGACAAACGTTCGATCTCATAACTCAGATTTAATTCGATCTTGACCAAACTTGGCGGAAAGTTAAACAAGGACGAACAATAGATTAGGATCAAGGTCACAAGGCGGGGGCAATTCAAACAGTTTTTATCCAGTTTGAACCAAACTTGGTGGATATGTTGAAGGTTAGGCTAGAATGTAGTTATTCAATTCTGAAAGAAATCGGTCAAACGTCAAGATCACAAGACAAAATCATATGTTTGACCCTCAGACCGACTGTAAGTTTGCCTTCTGACTGGTCCTTTTTGTTTACAATCTGTATTAACATATTTATAATTGCAGGGTTCAAACACGTTTTTTTCTTGAGGGTAAGGGGACACTTCTCACACTGACGACCACTTTGCTAATGAAAGGGTAGCGTCCCATGTTCATCAAGAAATCTATTCAGCTCTCTTCTGAATGTGTATTTTGCAAATGAATCACATCAAAGTTATCGTATTCTCACCAGGTAGGCTATTCTTTGCTCGAAATGGTTGACAGAAAAATGGGATAATGAATACAAAATCATAACATCGGATTCCTAAGAAATAATAATGGGAATCAATACGTTGGAAAGTTTTAAGTGAACTTTCTTCTGTGACGTTTCTCCGCAAATTAAAAATAAGCGAAATATGGTGGGCTTTGAACGCATGTCCGTGGTGGCGGTTTGTTTACGTTTCGTCCATTAAAGGCGATGCGATTTCATTTCTCGCTGGTGCATTATGATCATAGGTGGTATGCGTTTGTTTTCGCTGGTCAGTTATGGTCCCAGTTCGGCTTTGTAAACATTTACCAAAAAAGGATTGCACACAAATCTTGCTGTCCAAGAAAATTATAATGAAATTCTATCGCCAGCGACTCAAAATGCAAATCATTTCCCCATGGCCTCCATTAAAAATACAGGCTATCATGGTCTCCAAGGGGCTGTAATTCCCAGATTGTGAACCACTGCAGTCTAGGTTCAGTTTTTTTGTTCCTTGTCAAGGCTTTCACAAGACCACGCACTCTTTCTCTTTGAGCCACTTTAGTCTACTCGCACTCTCCATTTCCTTACCACACTTCCCTCTCCATCACAGTATCAAGTAGACCTATTTACAGATTTTTCAACTATTCAAGTCTTTCTTTTAAGCACCAAAACGCCATTGGTCGTGAGTCATTTTCTTTCACAAGAGTCATCAACTTGCTTTCAGGCCTTGCTGCTCAGTGACGGTTGCAAACTTCAACCAGCTTCCAAAGCACCAGCACATACAGTATGTCAGACCTGAAATACTCCAACCATCCCTCCCTCAGCATTCATCGCAGGCTTCACTACCGTTTACATAGCTGCTGTACTGACCTCATCCATAACAACACACACACACGTATATTATATTTATCTATTTATCTATCTATTTATCTATCTATCTGTTGCATTGTCATTTTATCTGGAAACAGAAAGCTGAAGGATTGGTGGATGTACCCAGACTCGAAGTCCTTAACGGTTACGATAGTAGGCTATAGTATAGTTATGAGCCAGTGGCCTGCTTTAAGTACTGCATTGTACTTACAGTACATAGCAATGAGAAACATTTAGTATATTTTACGTATCAAAGTGAAGGATGAATGTAGTGCCATTACGCTCATTATCCATAGTGTGGTGAAGTGAGGGCCGCCGCCCCCACCACCTTAGCCTGAGCCCCTGTGTGCTGTGGCGGCGGTCTTTGTCAGTGACCAACCCATGGCGGCGGCGGGTTTGAGTGGGCGGTGGGCCGGGCACCGACGGCTGATTGGCCATCAAGGCAGGGGAGGGCGGAGCTGGTCCGCCAGCGCCGCCATTGGTCCCGCCCACCATGCTGAACGCCACCATTATATCCATTTGCGTGCATTGCATCAGATCATTATCACTCACTTCGCAAGCACACCATCAAGTGTGTGTCAAACAACTATCATTCTGTCTCCTCCTCCCGCCCGCTGCCACCGTGGCGTGGTGTGGTGTGGGCGGTGATGTGCGATGCAGGCGTGTGGCAACTGCGAGGTGCCATCGGGTGCCAGGCGGTGAGGGTGGTGGTGGCAGTGGCACCAGTGGTTGCCCGGTGTCCGAGTCGTCCGTCCGCAGCGCAGGTCAGGCCACAAGAGTGAGGGTACCACGTGCAGCAATAGTGTGGCAGGGCGTGGTGTGGTGGTGGTGTGGTAGTGGTGTGGTGGTGATGGTGAGGGCGTACTGGTGGTGATGGTGCAGCGCGGGGCAGAGGTCATGTCGGGACACGTGGTGGCCGTCAAGTGTGAGTACTCCCCGCCGCCCTACACGTTGCCGCTGCAGGAGGCACAGTTTCCTCCCCGCGGCCCACCCTCCTTCTCCTCCCTCATGGATGACCTGCGGCCTCGCAGCTCCTACGTAGGCCACGAGTCAAGGGTCACATCGGTGAGCGAGGAGGAGCCGCGAGGCCGCAAACGTGGGCTGGAGGATGAGAGCGAGGAAGCGCGGCTGGGGAAGGTGAGGAGGAAGTCCCCGCAGAGCTATGAAGAGCTGCAGCAGGCGCGGGTGCTGGCCAACGTTCGGGAACGGCAGCGCACACAGAGCCTCAACGAGGCCTTCACCTCCCTCAGGAAGATCATCCCCACGCTGCCCTCAGACAAGCTATCCAAGATCCAGACGCTGAAGCTGGCCATCCGCTACATTGACTTTCTGTACCAAGTGCTGGACACGGACGCCCACGACCAGCGCCTCTCAGCCTCCTGCACCTACGTCACGCATGAGCGACTCGGACACGCCTTCAATATGTGGCGCATGGAGGGTGCATGGGGTGGTCATCTATAATGCAGGTGAGTACACACACACACACACACACACACACACACACACACACACACACACACACACACACACACACACACACACACACACACACACACACACACACACACACACACACACACACACACACACACACACACACACACACACACACACACACACACACACACACACACACACACACACACACACACACACTATTGTCCACAGGAAGCTGGAGTAAAGTGTCAACGTCTTAACCTGACACCTGCAGCCGTCACCCGATCTGTGGTCACTCTCTTTCTCTCTCACTGCCCCTCTCTCCTCTAGTTGTCAAACTCTACACAAACACACTCGCCTCCTCTCTCAGACCCTCCTCAAACACACTCGAACCGTCTAAAAGCACTAATCCCTTGGTCTATTTGCTTGGATACTACACACTTATCATAAAACAATAACTACAGTGAAGCCAAATGAATTATTATGGACACTGTAGCTAACCAACTGCGGTATAATGCTGAGAGAACGGTAACCTAAGTGTGATCGTTTTATTCACTGAGACACCTTTGTTGATGAAAAGCTGACAACACATTTTACGAACTGAAAGCTAAAGTATCAATCCTGCTACAAAAAGGTCGCATTTCAAGTGGTATACTGTATGCTTTGTAGTAGGGCCCCTTTTTCTAATTTATTTGGCATATTACATCTTAGGATTCTACCGTATTTATATACTTTAATTTTAATACTGAAATACCTTTATAATATTACTAACATACGAGTAAGATATTAAGGTGTAACGTGCAGAATAAATCGCTAGGGAAGGTGTTACGAAATCACCAAAGCCACTGAGAAAACGGCCCAAAGAACGAAAAATCTCATCGCATCAGACAAACGATGTCTTTTGTATTTGCTCCTTCAACCGCCAGACGACTGTAATCAACCAGGACAGAATTTTCAAACTGGAGGAGCTAGATATACTTTTTATTAATCCCTTTAGTACGAGGGAGCTTTCTCAAGTTAATATGAATCCCAAGAATAAACCTTAAAAATAAGTCAGTTGATTCAGGAGGTTAATATTGCTTCAAACTTGGAGGTCGTGTCGCATCAGCCCACTTGGGTAACATAGCAGCCGTTACCAACAATACGGAGAATAAAAACGGCAGCAGTCAGTCCCTTACTATCCCCTTTGAGGTGTAGGGGCCCGACGCTAGGCTGAAGTAATCCAGTACATCGAAGAGTGGATGGCCAGTCTACTTCCCTTACATGATCGAGAAATCTGCATTCACCTGTTGGGGACACAATCTAATCAAAGCCACCACTCCTTCCAAAGAATGGTAACTACTGGAGAGAGAGAGGAAAAAAAAAACTGGATACTAAATCCTCGATCGAAATTCCGTATTGCACTGAGGCTAGAAACAAACGATTTAACTTAGCTGAGGGAAAGTTTGACAGTCACCTGTTTCAGAAATATTGATAAATCCTTCCACTCCCGTGAACTGTCGTTGGCATTTCATTCAGGCTAACAGCACACACTTTTACTTAATTGATACGGAAAGTTGCAAGCCATGGATTAAATCAGTTAAATTAATTTGGTAACGAGTACCGGTATTAATTCTCAGACTCCCATCATTCAGTCTCAGCTGAATAAAATAATCTGCTTTAGATGGAAAAGAATACTTGAGTTTTCCGAGAAAAAGAGGGATAATTATCGGTGACATTTATCGACCGGTGTAAGCAATAACAGTGCATAAAATTATTCCCATCACGAAAGAGTTAATATCTGCAGCCTCTTCCCGAATTTATTGCCAGAGTCGCCCGTAATATCCTTTCATTTCGTACTGTTTCTCTCTACTGAATAAGATCGTCTGAGGCAGAGAAAATATAACTGTTAAATTCCACCACCGCAGTGAAGGGGACAAATAATGTCTGTGACGTTTTTATTACGTATTGCATTCTTCTGTGCTGAATAAAATCATCTGGGGATAACGAGAATGAAATACGTGGCTAAAAATAAGTTGCATCGTGGTAGTGAAAGGGTTAATTGTAGTACGGCAAAGCAAGCCTTATATTAGAACAGGAAGAAAAATCACAAACGTCGGCCATAGCATCGACCTCCTCACCACGATCACACCTCCCGTATCTTATTCCTGCTATTGCCAGATTTATTTACTGAGGATAGAACAGCCCTCAGGTTGTAAGGGGGTAATGGAGGCAATATCTAACTCCTCATGTTCGAAAAGCCACTCCTAAACTGAATAAAATAGTTGAGAGATAGCAAACATAACAAAATACCACACTCGGGTTGAAGAGGTTAAAGTTTCTCGACCGCTTATAATACCCACTTGCCAGATTTCCCCAATTTACGGCAGCTGCTGTATGGAAAAGGCTGTGATATTTTGCAACACATCCCTGACTTATAACAAAAACAGTCTGTGCTAAAAAACAATAAATATGAATAAATAAGTAAATAAATAAATAGGTACATCAATAGAGTAAAGTAGTACAAGAAACAAGATGAACACAAACCCCGTACAGCACCAGCCGCCACACAAACAACTACCAGTACAGCAACACAAACACCGTTTTCTCGTCAGTTAAGGAGACTCTGTAGCACCTCCTCCTTACCCGTTTTTTTTGGTGTGTGGCACGTTAATATTATCATGTATGTTTGTTTATGCAATCCATGGTGATAGTTAAAAGATATAAATATACAAGAGATAATTAGGGGCTCGTATGCAAACTATTTCGTTAAGGAAGAATTATTGCTAGAACGCCTCCTGACACACACACATACAGGGCCGTATCTTCAGTGTAGTGGGACGTTTCGTATTCCTCTTCCTTAGCAATTTAAGGTCTTTGGAGAGTTCATAGCACTCCTTCCTTAGTGATATATATTCCAGATGACACATCTGTATCTTTTTATGTTATTGGTGGAGACTGTCGATACTAAAGCGATATACGAGTATATACCATATGAGAGAATGTTAACTGGCAACAATGATAAAGAAGTCGCTAAGGAAGAGATGCTGCAAAGTCTCCTCTGTCATCCTGAATACGGTCCTTTGTTCGCTTATTGCACCTTAACCCTTTCGCTGCCACGGGCGCAATTGGGTATTTTATGCAGGTTAAATCAAGACTATTTTCTTCATGTAAGGAAAACTCCTGGAGACCGTTTTCCACTCACTGGCTACTGAGATACCTTTAAGCCTGTGTAAACTGATCTGATGCGTCAAAAGAATTCGATAGGGGGAACATCCACTTGTATGCTGCTAATGCAAACTCTGTCATCTTTAAAAATATGTCAGCAAATATGAAAGTGTAATATGAAAAGTAAATCGCTAAGGGAGATATACTACGAAATCTCCTTTGCCGACGAGACAACGACTAGCGAAATTAATATCTACAAACGAGCAAAGTACTACAAAGAACACAATGTGCCTTACATCAGCTGGCACAGGAGACAACCCCTCTCCCTCTGATAATTATTTTGTACATAGCATCTTCGTAGTCTTAATGTATATCTTATCTATGTCTTTTTAAAAATCTCTGTACTGTAATTTGCTTCAGTTTTATTGATGTGTGACCGTTTTCTCTCAGAATTTAATAACTTGTTCCTTTGATGGTCCTTAATCATTATTTCAAATGTGGAGCAATCCTATCCATTAATTTTTCCATTATGCAAGTAGGAGACAGACACAGTTTAATAAGGCGAGCCAAAAGTATATCCTTAGCGGAGGGATGAAAACCGTTTGGAGATGGCAAGAATAAAATAGACATCCCCGTACTGAAGGGGTTAGGAGTGTATTTAACTACTCCAGTTCCAAGTCCATCCCGTACTGTATAAAATCGCCTCGAGATGACAACCATAAAATAAAGACGTCCTCGGCTGAAGGTGTTAATTCGACTAGCATGCTTTTGGTTGACAAGAGACGACTTAAGTGCCTCATCCACAGCGAACTGTTTTCCATCTTATGCCTTGCTTTCACTTGTATGTTATATATTTGCATTTAATAGTAACATAATTTGCATCAGCAGCATGCAAGAAGATAGTTAAAGAGTAATTTATTGCAAAATATATTGGTGAGCTCATCACTTTACGACATTTCCGAGGCCAACTAGATATACGGCCCACAATGCCTAGACAAACAGTACAGCCTAACAGAGGCCCCTGGGAGAGCTCACACCCTTAACACCTCACTTCCTGTTTCATTTTGTGTTTTATTCCTGTTGGTATGAACGGAAGTACTGGAGAAGAACGCCTTCACGCGGTGGCAACCCAAGTACAAAGGAAAGTAGACAGCATCAGATACGATAGTCCTGTCGAGGCTGTTTATTAGAGAAAATACTATGACTGTATCTGTTTCTAGTCGCAGAAGATAAGGAAAGGAAAGCAAGAAGGCTCCTCTTTCCTATCTCCCGAAAGGAGGGTAAGGGCAGCGTCAGTTTGCAGTCTACCAGCTTCACGTTTAGACAGTCCTGGGACCTCAACAACAACGATAATAACAAAACACCTATTATTAGACGATTTATCCAACCTTTTTTGAATCCCTTCCTTAGATTAGTAAAATAATTTGTAGATAGTACGAATAAAATACGGACGACGTTCTATGGCTGAAGGAGTTATGCACTGTGATGTCGTCCTTTTCAATTATTCTTGCTTCCGCCAGACGATTTCTTTCAGCTTACAAGAGGCCTTACGTAGTGATAGACTTTTTAAAAATCATCATTAACCCCTTCACCACGATAACGTCCTTCCTAGTTTATTTTTACCTTCTCAGACGATTTTTTTTTCTACATGAAATTTCTGGTAGTGATGAGTTAACTGTTTCGACATATAACAAAGGCAACACACCAAATTCATCATTGTCCTAATCCTGTTTGCTACTAGAAGAGAAAATGATGTGGGTAGGTAATAAAGATGATGTGCTGATTTTGTTGGGTCGGTGGAAAGCTAACTCCAGAACGACACATGAACGGGAAGAAAGTAGCCAAGAAAAACAAAGACAATAACATCATCAACGACATCACAACAAAGACAACAGTTAGCATGAAGTGGGTCACTGTAACAAGACAAACTAAGACAGATGGAGAATGACGACAGAAAACAACAGGATCATAACACATTACACCACGACAAACGCAATAGGACGACAAATAAATAAATAAATAAAAATAAAAGAAAAATCTTGACCTACACAGCAACACTAGCAGATGGTACAAAGCGGAAACCATTAAAAAAAAAATCAACAGAGCCGATCAGTAAAACACCGTCAGCAAACTACAGTCGGCTTCTGATGCCTAGTGCTGATGGCATTTGGATACTTTCGGCTTGGGTTATACACAGTAATAGCTAGTTACAAGGTCAGCCTACAATTAACACATACTGTTGTCATTTTTACCCCTTAATGGGAGACGTGCTTTCAACTGCTAGTTAAAATCGTTTGTGGTGGTCTGGTACAGTAAAATCCTCAATGACTCAATCGAATAACAGCTGAGGGAAACACCCTGCCTGTCATCCCCTCATTTCGATAATGCATTTTTAGGTGCGGGAGTATCTGTGCGAGCGCTGTCCTTCTGTCATTGAATAACTTCTTTTTTTCCCCTCGGAAATGAGGTGTTTCACTGCCGTAGACTATCGACTTCAGTAAAGTCCCACACTAGGGCCCCGAAGCTTCCGCTTCAATTTTAGACTTCAGTAAAGCCCCATATTACGTCCCTGAAGCTCCCACAACTGTGGTACTTTTGTATTTGTTTATATGACTATAGCCATTCAATACTATTCACCTTCGTGGAAACTTCTTGGAATTCAGAGTAAATAGTTTAGATTCAAGGGGTTCCGTGAACTGAAAAATATCCCCTGAAGTTCATAGGAATAAAGTCCATAATAAAGTCGTCGCCATACTCAGTGAGTATGGTATCATTCACTCTACACCAAAAATTGTAGCAGGCAAGGTCTGCTAGAAATTAAAGCAGCAACCACATTCTCTCTCTCTCTCTCTCTCTCTCTCTCTCTCTCTCTCTCTCTCTCTCTCTCTTTTGACATATTAACAAACAGACAGGGGTGAGTTCACAATCTCCTTTGACGTCTGGCTGCGGAGGTAGTCCACAGGGAAACAACACAATCCTACAAACACAAGCAACACAAACAAAACATGAACACCATCCAAACAAGAGCAGAGGCCCAACAAGAAACCATTGAGTCAGCGGGCGAGTCACCTGAGCTCAGCACATTATGGACTTCGGGTTTATTTGGGTTATGGCTTGTAGGGGCGGCAGGGGGGGAGGGGGGCGGCGGGGTGGTGGTGGGAGTCTTGGATGGTGGTAGAGGCGTGGTACAGTGGTGTGAAAGTCGTAGTCGTGGTGGTAGATGGTGGTAGCGTGGTGGTAGGTGGTGTCACAGTCGTTCGTAAGGAAGTGGTAGAGTGGTATGGAGGCTAGCTGAGAGGTGGTAGTGTGAGGTGGGGTTCGTGCGAAGTAGTAGGGAAATGGTAGTAGGGTGATATGATGAAAGATTGGAATATAGGATGTGGTAGACTGTGCCAGATTGATGGTACTGAGGTTGGTAAAAAGGTAGGTAGGTAGGTAGGTAGGTAGGTAGGTAGGTAGGTGGGTAGGTAGGTAGGTCGGTGGGAGAGTGGCGGTGTGGCAGAGCCGTGGAAGTGGTGGAGGTGGCGTTAAAGAGGTGTGGATGTACAGGCAATTAAAATAGTGGAGGACGATGGTGTAAAGGTGTGGAGGTGTGGCGTACGTCGTTGTCAGGCGGTGGCAGACAGTGGGTGTATGGTGACAGAATGGTGATGCAGGGTGAGGCAGACGATGGCCAAGGCTGCAGTGGGAAGAGTGATGGTAAGATGGTGATGAGGTGGTGGAAATATTGCTAAGTTGGTAGGACTGAATGGTTATGAAACTGAGATATGGTGATGGAGGAAGAGGTGGAAGATTGTTTGTAGAATGGTGAGGTGGTGGTGGTGGTGGTAGAGATGGTGGTTAACTGTGGTAAGGTGGTGGCAGACTGGTAGCAGGGTTGGGATGAAGCGTCTGGTAGTTTAATGTAACTGTCTCATTTCAAGGCGATTTTATTTCGGACACCTCAATTCAGTTGTAGGAATCCAAATCAGTAACTGGGAACATTACGGGGGTAGGGAATACAAGATGTCTAATTCTATATAATACTGATTATTTCATTTTAGTAAATCAACACTTCTCTAAAATAACAGGCTAACTTTGATTAGTTATATTTAAACTTACACTAGGTTAGTATCTGAATTAAGGTGTAGCTAGTCTATATTTAGAATTATTAGGTCTTAACTTGGTAAATTTGAAATTTGAGTACCCTACGTCTGGTAAGAACATGTTTATCGTGGCGCTGAGAGCACAGGTATACAATAAAGTTTATACGATGGCAAGGGCTCGGATGGGAAGGTCACTGAGAGAGATTCGTTCGTACTGAAGAGTATAGAGTGAAGGAGGGATGCCTTAAGGTGGAGCAGTACGGAAGTGGATGTCAAGGTGAGAGAAGGAAGAAAAGAGGTAGAAATAAAGTGACATCATTTTGAGGATGACAATATTGGGTCTGTGGAATATGGTACTGGTTTGGTGGTATGGATATGTTACGAATTAAAACGGTGTTCATGATAGCATGGTTAAGTTAACTGAGCTGTAAGAAGGCCATAGTAAGGTGGCGGAAGTGAAGGTGTGGCAAAATGAGAAGTGAGTATGAGCTGTGTCCGTGGAGGTGAAATGGGTGGCGGCAGCGACCGATATGACAGGAAGTTGGAGGCAAAGGCCGGGAGTTAAAGAGGCGATGGCAGTGATGACGGCCAAGCGATGGGGGGCAGGAGTGGCAGCAAGTTAGCGAGCGATACTGATGGTAGAACGAGATATATGTAGTGGCGGTGGTAGTGAGGATGGCAGTGTTGGTGACAAATGTAAGATGGTAACGATAATGGCAGTGAAGATGTCAGGGCTGATCACTGTGGCAAGGGAGGTAGTGGTGGTGTGGCAGGGTCAAGGAGGCAGGGGTGGCGGTGGCGAGGGAATAAAGCCGCCTCTCATGCCCTGACCTGACCAGGCACTGTGGCGGCCAGAGGGCGTCACCTGACAAGGGAGAGGAAATATAGAGAGGGCGGAGGTGAGGGTCATGATGTAAGAGGGGTTTGGGAGGTAGTCGACAAATTATTTTTGATATTCAGGCTCGCTGTTACTTGCTCCAATTAGGTAGTACCCTAAAATAGGGGAAAAAACTCTCAGTTGTCGTACCTAGTAGTTTCCACCAAAGCAAGTTTGAGGCATCCACAACCAAGCTGTGTTGATCACTGTGCAGTTTACCTTAGCCGTTTCACTTATTTGCCTGTTACAAATCAATGGGAGTGAATAATTCCACCTTAAACTTCCTTTGTTTCGTACATGCCTCTCACTTTCTGGATGTTCGGACCTCTGTAATCTGAAATATCTTTTACAATATTTTTCCACCTCCTCCTTAGCCTCCCCATTCCTTTCAATCAATCTCTCATCAACCATTCTCTCCATATGACCATACCACTTTAATACAGCTTGGTCATCCTATTTAAGTCATACTACGTATGCCTCAATGTGTGTGTGTGTGTGTGTGTGTGTGTGTGTGTGTAACTCACCGGGTCGGTCAGGATCACTTGATGGTGGTCGTGATCGTCAGCTTTTACCCTCCCGGAAGGGAGCTGAGAGCTCATATAGTCCGATCTATGGGCAAGGCTGTGACCTTCACATACGCACACACCCATCCCCTTGCTCAAGGGGGACAGTAACCACCCACTTCGTTAGTGAAACTTTTCGTAACCTGAGCGAGGCGCGAACTCCCGTCTACCAGATGGCAAGCGAGAACGCTACCACTGCGCCAGCGAGCGGTGTGTGTGTGTGTGTGTGTGTGTGTGTGC
>JAGKTI010017877.1:5561-18144 GCA_018397915.1 Birgus latro
CCACACACACACACACACACACACACACACGCACGCAAAGTCTTCACGCTGATGGGGTAAAAATACGGTGGAAAAGTCGTAACATTAACGTAAAGTCGCAACTGTTTACTCCCATCACTTTCGGTACTTACCCTTTAAGTCCTGTGTTTTCCATCATATTTTCTTCCACACCCTGACGACTCTACTGAATATAAGACGGCGTTCTGGTAATGAAAGATTTATAACACGCTGTATCTAACGCCTCAAGCTCGAAAAGCGTCTCTTATGCTAAACAAATCATCCGCCAATGACAAAGTAGCATAAACGAGAAACAGCGTCACTGGGCTGAAGGAATTTTATTAAACTTTTCGTCATTTGTGCACGTCATTTGATAATTTTGAGTAATTGGCTCGCCCTGCCTAAGATCCGGGATTCAGTGTGGGAAATACATACTACTTGGTACGGGGAAGTGATTTAAGGCTAATTTATCCCGGTTAGCGAGTCCTTTGTCTGAGACCCTGTGAGTTATGCAAGGCTCACTAACCTCCCCTCCCTTTATTAGCTCTTTATCACTTGTTCTATTTCCCCCCTCACGTTCTTTATGGTATGTGCCACTCACAGCTTCCTTTTTGCCGTATCCTTTAGTACTTAGTAAGAAATTGTACTTTATCTTTAGGCATCTGAAACTCTGTACTTATCATTTTGTACAAGCCCCAGTTTCCGGAGAATCGACGTCGCTGAAGACCAAATAGGAATGGGTAGAATATGGGAAGCAACATCAAAAGGTCAATAAAGGGAGAAATATCTGTAGTTAAAAGACTGACGAGGAGAGTGAGGTGGAGGGGGCGAGAGGGAGGGGGAGGCCGAGGATGAGATGGAGGGATGGAGTGGAGAGGTATATGAGAGAGGGGGGTGTGAGTTGGGAGCGTGGTAGTGAAATGGCGGGGGACAGAGTGACATGGAGGCGATTTGTTTGTGGCCACCCCGTGCGCAGGATTGAGGCGTCTGGCAATAGACAGATAGACAGACAAACCAGAGCTTTTGTACAGGAACAAACTGGCTCTTGTTCACTTACGAGCCTTAATTCCTGCCCATCTATTAAGTCAGCTCTTGTCTGGATGGAATTCGCAGCCAGGTAATCACATCAACCGAAGACCTGTTGTTGATTAAGTTGGTTATTCAAAACTCTCATACGACTACACAAGAAATACATCCCGCTGTCACTGTTACTCATTCAACGGAGAAAAGCTTCGAGTCTGCGGCTCACGAATATACTTCCTCTTACATCGCAGTTTCTACAACTTTTTCCCTCACCTCCTTTCTTGTTTTCTGCTTTCCTTCCTTCTGTTTATACGTGGTCTAATACTGGACTGTGCCTATAGCTTATCCCCTGATCTTGCTCCTTTTCCATTTCCTCCTCCTCTTCCTCTCTCTATTTCATTCTAATTCCTCCCGTCCCATTCTTCACAAAGCCCCATATCTCAATAAATGGGCTTAATGCTGCATTGCAAAATTAATTATCCGGGGAAGGGGGTTGGTAGGGTTGGCCTGCATTGTGCTAGGATGCAGTTAACGGAGGGAAGGAGAGAAAGGAGAGAGGGGGAGGGAAGTGGAGAGATTGGAGAATTGGTAGTAGAGGCTAATGGTCATAACGGGAATAGATAAAGAATAAAAAGACAAAGAATGGTGAAAGAGTGTGCGCCAGGCCTACATTACGCTTAGGTTCTGATCACCACGTCCTGTGTCGCGGATCATGACCTTAAAAACTGTGATTAATTTTTTCGTTATTATACATTCCTGAAAAACAATACAGGGAGGAAATAAACTTTCAAGCTCAGAAACACGAAGCACAGACAGCTATGCACGCCTAAATTTGACGATGCGTGTCACATAGGATGGCTGCTGGATATTAGGGAACGGACTCTGAATCACACTCACAGTCAGGACACATAAATACAACCTCCACCACATGCAGCTGGACCAGTTGGTATGTGCACCTAGAATTTGTGGCTTACTGGTGACAACGCATAATCATCCACTGGGCCTCATATGAAAACCTGATGTGATCTGGTAAACAACAATGGCCGAGATCCCTGTGAAGATAACTAGTAAATCTGCAGCTGATGCAAACACCTGCATTGCTGGGCCTTGCATGGAAAGCGATTTGCCCTGTAGAGGGAAGGGAGAGGAGGGATGTGGAATGGAGGAAAGTGAGGATTACGCACAGGCAGAAGGATATTGAAGGTAGAGAAAATTATTCCATCAGTACAGTGTTGTCTTACTTTACTGTTACAGATATCAGATGATTTTGCCCAGTGTGGCCGAGTAGAAAGGGGTTAATGAAGTCTATATCTGCAAGTCCATTATAAAAAATCAGCCTGTTGAAAGGGTTAATCAACAGACAAAAAGCAGATGTATATTTTCTGAAGATCCACGTTTACAGCATTTCTCTATCAGTGACGCTGAAGCCTGTGTACTCCACTCTTCCCTTATACCATACACTCTCTTGTCTAGAATATCCGCCATTACATCTTCCGTAGAGCAGTTTGATACAGCTGTTCTTAATTAAAACGGCTCTTAATAAATTTTCATCGACTACACTTGGGTTGTTGCCAAGGTAGACGGTCAGGTTTATCTTAGTACCAATGTTCTTTCAAACGATATTGAGTTTCCAGTCAAGGTCCCTGTTTCAGTCACAGGTAAAATTGAGAAAAAAGTGAAGCAGATTTTTTCCTTGTGTTTCTTTTTTTTTTTTTTTTTTCCCCGGTGTTCTGCTCTTGCCGTAGTTTTCGAATATTTCGTAATTTGAAACTGTTGAGAGCCTGGGCCAAGTATTAGAATTTTGGATAGATCTCAGTACCCTAGTTTGTTTCTCCTAGAACTGAAAGAGGAACTGCGATTGCAAGATGATGGTTACACGCTTGCCTAGGGAATGTAATATTCATAAATACTTTCATAAATCTGTTGTAACTCCCTTAAAGTTATGAATTATTACAAGAGAGACTATGTTTCACTAAGAACGGATCTGAACTACATAGTTTCATAAATCTAAGGTTTTTTTTTCTGTTTTGGAGACAGAGGTGCAATATATTGGAGGTGTGTAGTCTCTTTCTTTACAACCATGAATTTTCTACCTGTGATACATCAGGAAAAGCAGCTTACCAATATGGATGAAACAAAAAGTATACTGTATAATGAATATATTATCCCAGGTATGTCGTAAGGTTGTGAGACCTGGAAACCAACAATATAGATGGAAAATAAATTAATCCGTTCTCAGAGAGCAATGGAGAGGTCAGTGGTGGGAATAGCTGTAGGAGGCAGGAAAAGATCAACTTGGGTGAGAGAGCAGACTAAAGTCAAAGACATTGTAGAGGTTATAAAAGAACAGAAATGGAGGTGGGCAGGTCATGCAGCAAGAAAATGGGATAACCGATGGAGCAAGAGGGTGACTGACTGGGCTCAAAGAGAGTGTAAGCGTTGCAGAAAAAAGCCAGACAGGAGGTGGAGAGATGAGATGGAGACGTCTGCAGGCAAAGCGTGGCAGAGATTGGCTGTCATGAAATTCGTGGAAAAGGTTGGGGGAGACCTTTGCTCACCAGTAGACTTGCAATGGCTGCTTCTGCTGCTGATTCTTAGGTGTATTTAACTGAGTGCCGGTGGCGAGAACAAGATTAGAGAGACGTCATATGCACGGCTTAATTATCTGTGTCTAAATATGGAATAGGGAAGAAGGTGAGTTCAACGGAGGAGCAGAAGACACTGATGAATTGGAGGTCGGTGAGGCTGGAAGAGGAAGGGAAGGAGAAGAAAGTGAAAACGTTAGCTTAATTAGTTTGAAAGGCTTTTCCAAAATCGAATCGAATAGTGTGTGAGTAGCAGATATAAAGAAAAGTATCAGGTGGAGCCTACAGACGACTTAAGTAAAATGTAGAGGATAAGGATGCTGCTCCACTTACCCTGCAGTCTACTAGTTTCCATTCAAGCAAATTTAGCTGATCTAAGGAAAGTTGCAGTGGCCAGGACTTCAGGAACGACCCAAGAAATAGAAGACGTTAATTCTCGCAAATAGTAATGACAATGGTATCTTGGTTATCACTGAAAAACAGACGCCATATCAGCACACACTGGATGCTAAATGCGTATGGTACTTTTTGCCTTCACCAGTGTTTCTACGTAAAATAATATGGTTCGTAACAGGTAATATGTGATACTGTACATTCAGCAAAGCCAGCAATCGTGATAAGAGTAATAAGCATGGAGTTCATTACAGTTTTCCATCCTTCATCTTGCGTTCAGCTCTTACACGACAATAAATTTCGTTGCGTCCATCCCTCAGTCACTCAACCCAGTATTTCTCCAGATAGTTTTACTAGCGCCTACCTGAATATAGAAGGGTGAGTTATGGTGAGCAATAAAACACAGTGAAATACGCCTGTGTGTGGGGGAGGGGAGCTGGGGGGAGAGAGTGAGGGGCTGACGGAGAGAGACACACACCTGGATACAATAAAACAGTGGAGGGGAAGAGAGGAGGTGAGAGAGGAGAGGCGTGAACGATAGAAAAGAGGGGAAATCAATCTCTCTCTCTCTCTCTCTCTCTCTCTCTCTCTCTCTCTCTCTCTCTCTCTCTCTCTTTCTCTCTCTCTCTCTCTCTCTAGTCTGCAAACAAATAACCTTTTCCAACTTAAAAATCCATCTCAGAGCAAGAAGGTGTAAAAAACAGGAGAGTAACCACCAAAACAAGCGAAATCAGTCATCCCAGTACAAACGCTATATTCTCTTGAGTTGCGAATTTAGTTGCCTGTTCGGAGCAGGTTCTCGAGACACTTTTCTCATTTTTTTTTTATTTTAGGCATTTCAGATATTCTTAAATCCCAAATGTGTAAAACGACGGGCGTGAAACCATGAAACGGCGGGAGCAAAACCACCAGATGCCAAAATAGCTGCTCCAAACAATCCGCATACTCGACTCAGCTTGGATGCAGTTCCGGTGCGGGATGAGTCCGATTCGAACGGTGCGGGATGAGTCCGATTCGAACGTGCCCCCTGGCCTGTTTGTTTTGTCACTTTCACTATTTGAATTAAAAATACAAGTGATACAGAAATTCGCATATAAGAAGCAAATTTGGGAAATATTATGTTTATATTTACAATGTTCTGTTTCTAGTTGTCTTTTGAGATTTTCCCTAACCTATCTTCTAACGACCTCTGCTTCAGGTATGTAGCACGATGGATATACTGAAACCTTACGAGAATATTCTTAGCTATTTCAGTAATAAATGTTTTCCCTAAGCTAAAATTAAAAACTTATGTGATGATGAGAAAACTAAAATAATATCGTACCATAAGCTAGGTGACAACGTCTGCTGGTAACAACAATTAAGCAAATGTGCAAAATTTCGTACTGAAATTCCGTTTTCACATAGTTTTTCTACCTCTGAGGCAACAGTTCGAAACTCTGCCTGCGATTTCAACAGTTACCGGTAAAAACAGGAAACATGCACCTGAAAAACAAAAGAACATTGAGAAATAATCGTTTAGAGTGACACCGACTCTGAGCAGATTAGTCGGCTACAGTCGCTTTGGAATCGATAAGGCAGTGTATTATTCCTTCAAAAATAACACTTCACACAGTACTCAGGAACTGAACATATTTCATTTTAAACAGTTTTCATTACTTTTTCTCGGGCAGTTATTAACAGCATATAAAAGACACTAAGAAAGCAACAAATTATATCACTGAAAGACAAAAATGAAGTCATCAAGTACGGAGAGAAGATAGTGAGGAGAACTGAAGAATTTTACGAAGAAGTGTTTGCATCAAAGACAATAGTATCGATAGGTGACTTTTTAATTGACACAAGTGAATTACAAGAAGTAACAACAGACGAAATAGTGTTCTCTCTTAGTAGTGTGAAAAGAGGGAAGGCCTGAGTGGAAGATGGGATAACAGCAGATTTAGCGTCGGATGCAGAAGGTAAAAACCGTCTCGCCCATCTATTTACTCAGTGTATAAAGGAAAAAAAAATCCCAAACATGGTGTAATGAAATAGATATTTTGCTTTACAAATAGACGACTCTAAAGATCTTAGTAACTATCGACCCATTAGCTTATTATTAGTTGCGACTCATCACTTAAGTCCTTACGAACAGAATGACAACAAATTTGGAAGAAAATCAACCTCGTGAACAGGCAGGATTCCAAAGCCGATATTCAACTCCTGATCATTTACACACAATGAATCAGCTACCTGAGACAGCCACAGTATATAATAAACCACTGTGCTTAGGTTTTGTTAATTACACAAAGGCTTCCGACTCAGTGGAGAACATAGCAATTACAATTCCATTAAGTGAACAAGGAGTAAATGAGGACATTGTAAAACTGCCAGGCTGGTTGGAAGAAAGGCCGGAACATGGGATTTTACGCTGGTCGAGAAGCACTTTGCCTGAAGATCCTATTCCCTCTTCGTTGAACAGTGATGTGATCCTGCATAGCACAGGTTTACATTTTTGAGAGTTGATAGAGTGAATTAAACGAAGGAGGTCACCCACCAGTCAAGAATGAACCCTTGTTTCACCTCACCCCAGCCACTATGAGAATGAAGGGGAGGAGGAGTGACAGCCCAACTTAGTGCCGATCTCAAGCCCGGATAAATAGGGAGGGTTGGCGTCAGGAAAGGCATCCGGCCATAAAACCGGCAATGATCAATATGGCACATTAAACCAGGATAGCCTCGGCGCAGGACTGAGCAGTATGGCGAAGACTGATCAAACACATCGACCACATATACGAGTTAAAGCGGGAAAGAATTGGAAGACGAAGAAAGTCTCACCCGCCAATAAAAAATGAGTTCCTCAGTTTCATCATCTGCTTTTGGATTGTATTGACAAAGTTAAACGAAACTAAAAGATCAGTTAAGCTCAAGCCGCATTTCACTTAACAAGTTTAGATAGAAGTTTCCTGATAAGGCTCGACTCGCTCGAACTGGCTCGAATCGAATTGTACCGGTCTCTACTTCCAACACGTAAATTTTAGAATGATAGACTCAAGTTATGTTATAATAAATGGTGGTAATATTTTTGCCATACCCTCCTTTGTAGTATGCATGGAAACCTTGATCATATTTTGGTGGGATTCGGCGCTGAGAATTCCAAAAATGAGAAACAGTTACAGGTTTATCTTGCAGGCAGAGAAATGCAGAATAACAAAACCAAAATCCCAACAAAAACAGCATACGTCAGGGTTTTACATTCTCCTTCTCCATGCTCGTAAATTTCCATATGGTTGTACTGCCAAAGAAACTCCACGTCTGCCGCCGCCAAAATGCTGGAGAGGCGAGTGAAGCCAAGCGTGAGTTACATCACCCCCGAGAGAGAGAGAGAGAGAGAGAGAGAGAGAGAGAGAGAGAGAGAGAAATCGACAAAAACATTATGGTGTTTCACAAAAGTTAAACTAATGTGGGTTTAAGAAAGGCACCCATCAATCTAAAAGTCTCAGTCAACAATATGGACGAACTTAAATATAGTAATGTAAATGGAGAGAAAATAAAAAAAATTAGAAGTTTAACTAAGCACACATCATCACTTTCTTACTCACATTTTTATATCATCCTCCCCATCCATTGCCTCATAAATGACTGGATTCCTTTCCCCTTTGAAATGGAATCGCAGCCAAACACCATTACTTTAAGTGCCAAGTGTCTCATTTCATGTTTGTCAGTTTTATTGCCTTATGTGGGTTGTTCTTGTAATCCTTTCCGTATACACCTATCCAGATCATTGAGCTTTTCTCTTAACTTTATTTCGGCCCTGGAGATGGAACCTTCACGCGGTGGCACCCACGGAACCGGGTGGAGGACCTGATCAAATGCAGAAACGTCTATCAGCGTCCTTTGGGTTCACGTGTAGATAATCCTGGTGTTATAGATAATGGTACCACTACTACAACTACTATTATTGCTACTACTACTACTGCTACTACTACTACTACTACTACTTACCTTGATTGCATAATGCCATGAATTATTCTAGCAGAAGTATTGCATCCACATACTGGAAAATAACTTCACATTAAACGCTCTCCAGCAGATGGGAGTTTAGCGAATACAGATGATGATGGGTATACTTCACTTACCGTAACCATTTTCAGTTTGTTCTTTATTCCACAGAATTCCACCTCTTGTTCCTTGACCTTATTTCTCCTCTCGTCTCCCTCACTCCTCCACCCTTCCCCAGCCCTAAGGTACCCAGGGTAATCAAGGATGTATGCCAGCATGATTTACGAGCGTGTGTGAAGCGCGAGGTTTACACGCCACGCTTTGTCCATAGAAACCTCCCTCAGAAACATGAGGAGGGTTTAGCCGATAGCTGAGGGAGGGCGGACGATGCGTGTGTGTTGAGGTAAAGAATCCTGGAGACGTTTGGGGTTTTATATGTGTATATGCAGCAGTCTGTAATATATTAAGGAATACCCTATGACCCTTCCTGTACGTGAAAAATTTCAAATACTGCCAAACGGTTTTATTCAGATTAACTAGTTTTTCGTCTATGAAGCAGGAAAAATTCTCCGAGAAGGAAGAGTGAAACGGAAAGGTTGGGAATGCAGTGTGACAGCTAAGATAAGAAATCTCAAGTGAAAACGATACTGTCACATCTACCCTCTCCTCTTATCTCATCCTTAGTGTCTCCTCAGAAGAGTTGAGGTCCTGAACAGTTGGGTCCGGAGCGATGTTGTGTGACCAATAAACCCCAAACACCCTGAGAAAGAAAACCCTGATGGTTTTAAAGAAAACTAATAAAAAAGGAGAGAATTACTAATCATTGATACTCATAGATATTAGTAAAAATGAGAGAGAGAGAGAGAGGGGGAGGGGGGTAAACGGCATGAGGAGGGAAGGATAAACAGGAGGTGTATGATAATGTTTAAGATATAGAATAAAACAGAAAGGAAGTGGCAAGAGAAGCGAGGTGGTCAATGACTGGCACTGTGGGCGAGAAGAAAATGGAAAAGAAAAATAAACAGAGAGAGAAAGGTGATAAACGTGACGAGAAGGGAAATAAAGGTGGACGGTGAATATGAGGGAGATTGATGAGGAAAAAGAAAGACAAGAGAAAAGCTTTATTTCCTCGAGTGAATGAAATTACAGTCTGTGTCCTTTGCTGTCTTCAGTCTTTCCTGAATCCAGTCACCATAAATACATTAAGCAATAATTTCCGAAACAAATTTTTAGGCAGGGAAGTACATCGAAATCATCATCATGACAAGGATGAAGGTGATGATTGTGGCGATGATTATGATTTTTTTTTTTCTCATCCTTTATTCTATGAGTAATCCATGTTCCGCTAAATCCAGTGTCCGTAATGCACTAATATTCCTTATTCTTCACTTCCTTGGCTTCCTTATTTGCTGTACACATGAAGAAGCCCACAGGTTTATTTTACTAAGGTTTCCTATGTTCTTGGCTGGCACCGTACGAGAATTAAGCTTATTAGCCATTTGTGAGTTTCATTTTAGTGTGAAGCCAGAAAAGCTTTACCCCCATCACGAAAGAAAACGACGATTAATCCTGAAATCTCTTTTTACTCCGTGGCGGATTTTTGGTCACGCAATTTCTTCCTCTAAGCTATTTTATTCAATTATGAAAATTTGTAGAAGAGCAGGACTTAAGGGGGGCCATCAGAATCGTGTAGTACGTAGTTTTCTTTAACCCTGACTAAATCCGTTTGGTGTTAGCAAGAAAAAAGGTGTAAAAATGTGTCATCTGGCTGAAAAATTCGCTTATGCTTCGGTGAGTTTGTACCTTATTAAAACTGGGTGTGCCTCGATGATGATGAGGGAAGGAGAAGAGGGCGGTCTAAGAGGACATTAGCTAGATGAGAGAGAGGAGACTTTGAGGCGTCCTAAATAAAGAAGGGTGAAGAGGGAGAGAAAAAGGCCAGAACAGGATGTAAGGAGCGAAAGGGTACGTGCTGTTTAAATGCAGACGTGATCTGGGAACGTGTGTGTCACGCAGAAGGAATGTTGGTCTTCGCGGAACGGACAGGCAGGTCTATGTCGTCGCTTTATTCATTACTCCCTTCAGAAGTTTCTATTCCTACTCTCCTCTTCAACTCTTCATCCTTCTCTCTCCCCTCTTACAAAAATCCCAAAAGAGGTTGAGACGGAAACTGATGTCAACAAAAATCACACTCCGAAATTACGAGCGTCTCACTAATCTCTGGGGAGCCTCTCGTCCTCCCTCATATAACCTACTCCCCCTCCACATACTTTTTTTTTTCCACTTTTTGAGACGTTCCGATTATTGCTTTCCTCATTTTCGTTATCTTGATTTTTTTCAGTTTATTTTTTGTCCTCCTCTACGTATATTTTTTTTTTATCCTCCTTTTCAGTCCTTATTCCAACTTTTTCTATGCTCCCCACATATTTCCATTGTTTCAGCCATGTTTTCAGCTCCATTTTTACCTCTTCCCAACTCCCTTTCCTTTCTAATTACTTACTTTCCTCTCACATTCTGTTATATACGATTTAATTTAGATTAGGAAAGAATACAAGTATGGAACATGTTAGGGAAGGTGACACATACCCCCTTCAGATCAAAAAGCCTTTCCTGAGCTGAACAAATCGTCTGGTAGCAGCAAAAATAATGATAATAACATCTTGGTACTAAACGGTTGTGTAACATAGAAACTGGCACATAGGATATCAGCGTATGAACACAATAATTTAAGGTGAATTAAAAATCGCAGTTACCCATTAATACTTACCAGATGTGATATTTCTTGATGTTATTTAAGGCCACCGCAGCCATTCATTAACACTGTTTGCATCTTAAATAATGAGAGGATTGGTATGGTTCTCAACTGCTAGATAAATCCTTCTGTTATAATTTATGAGGGATGATCTTGAAGCAGAGGTGAACTTTTGTCCCTGATTGTACTAGGGCTGGCGTGGTTTGTACAGCTTGTTTATCTGCATTTTCAGTAACGATAAAGGGAACTCTCACTACCCTCATCTGAGAGAGATATTTATATGCATTTGAAGAAACTTAACGCAATTGTAATATAAATATAACTGTTCTTACTTCAGTAGTTCAAGTAAATGTGTTTGCACGGTGAACGGGTCCTGAATCAGTTCACAGTTCACAATGAGTGTCAGTGTTCGGCGACTCGTCCCCTGCCAACTTTGGCGATGAAAGGTGTTACATGAAAAAATTGTGTACGGGGAGAATAACATGAAGTACACAACAGAAAACTTTAAGGAAAGAAAAATATTAGGTTATCATATCACTAGCAGGCGATTGACGGTGGACATTTGTTTGCAATAATGCGTCTTACTTTATATACATATATACAGTATATATATTTGGTAAAGGCAACGTTAACTGAAAGGACGTTTCTTGCATTTAAGGTTGGTTGTTGTTGCTGATGCTGAAGGTGTTGTTGTTGATGTTGTTGTTGTAGTTGCTGCATCAGGCTCATCTGGACATACGCCCTGTGGACTACAAGAAACCGGTCACTTCAGCCTGACATTCTCTTGGAGTCTCTGGTGAGATTATAGTGAAATGTTGTGTTGTGAGAGTGAGGTGGATGAGGTGTGTCGTGTTGTGATGCGGATGTCTGTGGTATAGTGAGGGCAGAGTGGAGTGTCCGTGAACTGTATCTTGTGTTGAGGTGAAGCAGAGATGAGTTCGGTGACCAGACTATAGTGTGGCTAAACACATTAATGCCTCCCACGGAAAGACATTGACTGTAGGATGTATTGTTGTCTTCCCGGATGCACTCGTATTTCTCTCGGAAGCGACCTGTCTGTTGGATTTATTTCTGTGGCTCATTAACTCCGAACAGATAAAGATCCCTAACCCCAATTAACCTTGTCAGTGGCGACGTGTAGTTAGACTGATGACCTGATTTATCTAGTTACCCAGGAGACTCACTGCTAGTTTACAGCCAAAGCTCACGAAAGTTCACGACACCACAGCTTAGCATTCATGTTCTGCGAGTGATCAAGTTGTGTCAGGTGAAAATAAATCAATTACAGCTATCCATATTGATATCAATCTTACAAGTTAATGAAAACATGACCCACAACTCTTAACCTCTTCTCTACCATGGCATTTTTTCATATAAGTGGTGCTATCAGACAAATTATGCTCAGCTTAGGAGTTCAGGAGTGATTTAAGGTTCTATGTAGTTTCCAGCTCCATCTCATCAACTAGAATGCAAAGGACTGGTGGCGGGAAAAGCGTAGTGGAACAGTGAAGTAAATGTCCCCCAGACTCACCCAGCTCCAGTCCCGTCTTGTCATTAACACGAAGGCTCTTGACGCTGAGTTTTATGGCGGGGAGTGATGGGGCTGTGTTTGTTGCCCCTCCCTCCTCATTAAAGGAGAGAGAGAGAGAGAGAGAGAGAGAGAGAGAGAGAGAGAGAGAGAGAGAGAGAGAGAGAGAGACTGATGATTTTAGGTTAAACAGAACATGAAAGTACGTGGTATACCGTGGTATTAAACTGTATGGAATGTGGAAGAAAGTTATGGTATTAAATTGTATGGAATATAAAAGTGTATCGTGCTGTGCAACATTGCATTTACTGGCTTTTATTGACA
>JAGKTI010017879.1:0-18142 GCA_018397915.1 Birgus latro
ACACACACTGTATCCATCTTATATACGAGACGTGCAAATTACCCCATTCAAGGTGTCCCCTCAAAAACTGCCTTCAGAAAATATCACCTTACTAAGCTTTGGCGGAGTGACGAGCAAAAAGAATATACAATGAGGGATATGTGACAAGAGTGGAGAGGGGGCTTGATCCCAGGACCGGCTCGTGCAGGATATAGTACAGTTAAGGCCAAACAAACGCCGTCAAATGCACTAGTCAAACGGGTGCCTCACACTTAAATTTCCGTATTAGTAACTTATGCATATTAATCTGCAGCTACTTGATCCCAGCCACCTTCGCAGTCGCATACATGACTTCATAAACATAATTAAGTGGAAGTTTTCGTATCAGACAAATGGCCCATTGATAGCTTAAGCCATTAAAGGTGCATGCATAATATATAGACAGATTCCTAGTTATAAATTTGTGATAGCTTCCCGTGGCTGATGGATTTTATAATGCTGAGTTAGTGAACAACGTCTGTACATTATAGTCAGCTAATGTAAAAACTGAAATGCACAAATCGAAAAAGCAGTAGGCAGCTATAACAGAAAGACATATAGGTCCACGACATAGACCGTTATCAGAATAAGCTGTTATATTCGTAACCAGCAGTACAATTCTTCGAAAAGTTTCACAAATGCTAGGCAATACCAAAGTAAGAGCAAGCACACTTTGGCAATATCACACACACACACACACACACACACACACACACACACACACACACACACACACAAAGGAAAACGGCGCACTGAACGAGATGGCCTGTGGTGCCAAGGTCAGGGACGGGTGGAAGGCAGTAGGGAGAGGTGGGGTAGGGATGAGGAGACAGAGGGAGGAAAGGGGGGTAAGCTGAGGGAAGGGAGGAAGGCCGGGGAGGTGGGAGTGGGCAGAGGAAAGGAAAACAGAAGCAGGGGAAGGTGGGAGGGGACTGGAAGGGAGAGGAGAGGGGACAAAAGGATAGAGATGAAGGCAAGCGATGGGAGGTGTGAGAGTGAACATTTTGGAAGGCGAAATACTGTTGGCAATGCTTGCAGCTGGAAGATCACCGTCTCTAGTATGAAAATATCCTAAAACCTGTACATCATAAATAATGGATAAAACATGTGCCAGCTCTAGTTTGTGGTAAAATTCAGTAACAACTGTGACCGACAGGTGTGACTGACAACAAAAGAACCCATACATTTTCCCGATCTACGAGACAGCGCCAGCAGGTGTATTTCTTGCTCGTTTTTATGTCCATCCTGTGATCCATGTAGTGTATTGCTGTGTAGTATGCCGAAAATGACAGTGGCAAGTTCGGCCGGAAACTCCCTCGCACCTCTTCCCTACCGGTTTATTTTTGCATCAGCTACACTAAAATCGATAAACAAGCATAAATAACATGTAATAGAATATTAAAGCTGTAACATACAAGGTACATCACAATGAAAAGTGTGATGAAAGGTCTTCTGTGTTAACGAGAACAAGAATCGTCGGTTTAGGAGGCTTACTAAGACCTCTTCCTAACACAGTTACTTCTATTTATGGCATGGTAACATTATGATGAATTGTTTTTAAAAAAATCTATGTGAGTATAAAAAATTCACATGTAACATACAAAATAATAAATAATAACGTCCGCAGTAGACTAAATCGGCCTTTATTTTCGTCCCGTTTTGTATGTGTGTGTGTGTGTGTGTGTGTGTGTGTGTGTGTGTGTCGCGTACGTACCTCAATGGCAGAAAAAGACAGTACTGCGGTTGCACATCCAGTCTATGGCACATCTGCGTGATCGGTATCATCTTCAACTGTTAATCTCTTGTTACAACTCAACGTTCAAGATGGAGAGATGGCAATTTCAGGCAAAGGAAGTAAAAAGAGTATAGTCAAGTTTATCTTTCCGTGTGAGTGTACCTGGCCATCAGCTTACCTGAAAAGTGGTTTGGGATGCTTGTCAAGCGAATACAACCCGACTGCACCTCTTCGTTACCCGTTTATTTCTAATGCAATCTATGTCGCCATCAAAAAGACACAAGTAATATATGAGGCAATGTATTCTAATGTCCACCTTGCAGACTAAATAGCTAAGGAATAGGTGCCAAGAAATCCTCCCAAGCTGACGAGAACCAGAGACACAGGGCCGTCTCTCCGCTGCCTGTTTTGCTTCACCTTGTCCTTCACCCTGGCTGTGGCGTCGCGGAGGAGGCCTGCCCAGGAATGTTGCGACCCGGATACCACCCAGTTCCGGCATCTGGGGGAGGCACTACTTCTAATCTAGGCAGGCAGGCAGGCAGGTAGCACAAGACCCTCTGCCGTTGATGTCATGCTATGCGATGTGGTACGATACGATGCGATGCGATGTTGTGCAATACGATGAGATGCTATGTGGTGCTACGAGTATACGGTGAGATGCAATATGATGATTTTTTTTTTTTTAACTCAAACTTGGCCTCGGATCCCAAACAGTTCCGGCATCTGGCAAGGCACTGCTTCAAACCCAGGCAGGCAGCAGAAAACCCTCCGCCACTGATGAGCTGTGATGCTATACTCTTTTTGCTCTAACCTGGCCTAGACAGCAAACAGTTCCAGTATCTGGAAAGGCACTCTTTCGAACTTAATTACTATAAGTAACGAAAATGTGCAGTGACTTTCGAAGCACAGTAATGCTATCTTTGGTGCCCATTGAATTTTCAAAATATTGAGTAAGAATTTGCAAACGTCCGACAGAAAACTGGAGTAATATTCTTGTCCTCAACTGTACCCTGGACCGTATCCTAATTGGCTCTGTAGATTTTGTAACCTCTTCCTTAGCGAGTGTATTCTGCTGTAGCTACGTTATTGGTGCTATGTCGATACACTTTTTTTTTTCTTCCGCCTGACAGAACTGAGCCTTTTCCACACCCTGAATACTAAGGCGTGGTTGCTTGAAATGATGAACCTTACTTATGAGGTAGGGATGACTCTCCTCGGTTACAAGTCAGATGGACCCTTCGGTCTGACAACACTTGACCATCATCTGAATTGGAAAGGGGTTAGGCATCTTAGTCAGGTTAGAACAAACGTGCTTTAGTCAACCTTTTCAGAAACAACATATTACAGTATTTCCTGAATCTGAACTCCGTCTTTTAAGGCATGAGTGGGTGCGTTGAGTGGCACTTTTTTTTCTCTTTTTTTTTTTTTAAGATTTCCCAGCACCTGTTACTTAGTGATTTGTTCAGCATGTTGCACCTTTGTATTATCTTGTGTTTTACTGATGCACACCATGTCGTTGTGAATCACTTGAGTCCGGTTATTATTATTATTATTGTTATTATTATTATTATTATCTTCATGTTGATGATGATCATCATCATCATCACTAGTAGTAGTAGTAGTAGTGGTAGTAGTAGTAGTAATAATATTAGTAGTAGTAGTAGTAATATTTTCTTGCTATCTTCAGATGAATTTTCCAACTTTGCAGACACTGTCTGTAGTGACGGAGTTACAAGCAGTGTCCATCAACCACTTCAGGACCTGATTTCCCTACCCAGGCTAAATAAAATTGTTTGAGAGTAGCAAAGCATAAAATAAAAATGCATCATCCGATTAAAGGGGTTAAAGTACATAAACAAACTTCAAAAGTTATAAGGTGTATTGTGGAAAACAAATCGCTAAAGAGGAATTGCCATGAGGTCTGAATGCCCTGGAGCATACAGTTCAAAGCGTAGTAAATCCTTTCGTAATTCTGTTCAGGCAGACACCAGACGATTTCGTTAGCTGGGAAAAATAGTAGCAGTTAAAGGCTTGAAAAACCATCTCACTTCAAAAATACACTCGAGTAACCTTTTCTTTGCAAGTGCACACATACATGCTTGTGTAGGTTAATATGTAGCGATTTCCTTCAGTCTAGAAAAATCACAGTCCAGAGAAATTACAGTGTGAAGCAGATGGTGGGTGATAAATCAGTGTTGTGACTGGAGGCCTGGGGGGACCTAAACTCGTTACTAGACCACCAGAGAACTACACCTCATCCCACTCGTACAGGCTGGAGTGGAACGAAGGATTAGGATCAGTGCCTGGCAGCTACACGAGGTTCATTGAGGAGGATAATTTACTTGTCCTAAATCCCAGCCTTCCCCTATAATACACGCATCAGTCGAATGTACATACAGGTCCCCAGTTATACTGATGAGTGAACAGTGACAACGGGGAAGCAAGTCTGAGCGGTCCTAGAATAGAAATTTGCCTTCACTAGTTCTGGGCTAGATGCGATGCACTAACTTTTATCACACCGGCTGCGCGTGAAGGTCCGTATTCTCGACGCGTAAGGAAGTTCCCTAACACCCCATCCTAAGCAGTTTATTTTACTTATTACACCTTACTGTCCCATTTTGTGTTATATAATTCCTTCAGATATCGTCGTGTTATGCATAAATGGCGCACAAAGTAATATTAACCGGCCGCATCCAAAATTTAATCACTAAGGAAGAGTTACTAAGGAGAGACAAAAGCTCACTGGAAAAGATCAAGTTCTTCGACAACAAGGAAAAGAAAAAACAATAACGCTAGAGTAGGCCTGAGAACTGTTCAGTATGCTTGCAAGTTAACAGCTCACAAGACAGACGACATGCTTAGACAACAGAATGAACACAGTACTGACTTAGAACTCTTCGTTGTACCCATCAAGAAAAATGCTCAGTGGAATATAGTAGATGTTTTGTATAATTAAACGTTAGCGACGACTGAGATCTCTTCAGTATGCCCACAAACAAAACCTGACTGGAATAACAATGTGCTTCGATTTATAAGACAAATACGTCAGCATATGCCCGAGAAATCCTAGCTTGCAAAGACAGAAACTCACCAGAATAGACAGCAAGAAACTGAATAAAACAACAGCGTAGACTGAGATCCCGTCAACAAACCTGACAGAGATGAAAAACTCAATGAAGTGCAGTAGATGAGAGCTCACCGGTAAGCTCGCAAAGGCAAAAGCTCACGGGAATAGACGACTCGCTTCGACAATGCTAAGAATGCACCGATATGATCTAGCCCGAGACGCTGTGGGGATACGAATGCTTGAATTATCATTACATCCTCTTTGGCCAGTGGTCGGAATCTAAACGACGCTGTTGGTATGGCGGGAAAGGCGGTCGGTAGCCAGGATTTTACGAGAGAGAAAGAGAGAGAAAAACAACAACTTTCAGTGTTCTAAAAAACTGGTGAAACTGTGTATGTGTGTGTGTGTTTCTTTTTTCAGAGAGAGAGAGAGAGAGGGGGGGGGGTGGAGGGTGAATGATGAACAACTTACCTCCCACTATAAATGACTGACTAAGCTGTTCATGTTTTTATAGGTGTGATGACGAAGAGCTCCCCTAATCTGCCCACCCACCTGTGACTCATCGGGCTCTATAAGGCAACAGAATTTATCAGAACTGATTGAAATTATATTAGAACCGAGTAACACGTACTTGAACTAAGAAAAATGTCAAGTTACTGATGAAAATGGCAATGGAACTAATTAAAAACATAGGAACCAATGAAAACGTGTTGACGTTAATGAAAGAATATTATAATGAAGCAGCACTGGGACTAACGCAAGAGTAGTCTAAAGTTTTAAATAATTTTTAAAAATGATTTCAGATTAATGGAACCGCTGAAAATACTTTGAAACCATTAAAAACGTACTGTAACTAATGTAAAAATACTGGCCCCATTGGAAAAACATTGGAACTAATGAAAGAGTAACAGAACTTATTAAAAGTGTGAAACTGAAAAAGAGCAATTGGAACTGAAGAGAAAAAATAGTACCGGAGGCGGTACTGATTTCCTTCAGCTCGAGGACGCTTTTCAAATAATTGGTTCTGGCTCTGGAACAATTTGATACCGTTTAAGAGAGACTTCTTGTAGTGAAGTGGTTAATGAAGGCTGTATCTATCACTTCCACTTTTAAGTCTCTTCGAAGCGGTGAGAATCAACTGTGAATAGCGTACTGAGGTTGGAGGGGTTAGTAATAGTCATGGGAACGTGCTTTTTTACTGTACAGAATTATGATTTAGTGAAAAACAGAATCACTGAATAAGTAACAAACCATGTTTTCTTATACATTCTGTTTTCCTGACACACATAGTTGATTCCAACCTGTGATTAACCTTTTCAACATGATGACGTCCTTTTTGTATAGTACTGTAACGTTATTTCTGTTAGGAGAATTTCTGAACTAGAGAAAGCACTTCATGCTGAATGGATGAAGATAGGGGAGCAACACTTTTGATCAGTCAGACTTAATCTCTCTGACCTTATCCAAGAGACATTGAACAGTGGAAATGAATCTTTTTTTTTCTTTTTTTCGAATTTGACATTCAATATCGAATGATCTACTTTCACATATAATAGGACATAAAAATGTTAAAAATTGCCTTGATGAACGTTTTCCCCGGGAACAAAGAACTTCGTATTTTATCCCACCTTAGCTTACGACTGATGATTCTGTTAAGTTTATAGAAACTGATCGGAGTGAAAGGATTAATCCAATCACCACTCTCCAAGTTTACATCCCAGTCTAAGTTTTTTGATGTCACTGAAAGAAAGTGTCCGTTTTCGATCTTATCCGAGAGACACAAGAAAAGGGGAAAGGGTTCAAAACGTCTTTCAGATAAATTCGTTCACGCTTCTCTGAAATTTTCGGAGTTGATGACGTTGATAGAGTATGTGTGGGGGCTTATCCAAAAGCGTCTTTTTTCGGGTTTAACCAAGAGGCATCAAGAAAGGCGAGAACTTCCCAAATGTCTTGTGAGTTAATCATTTCGCTTCTCTAAAGCTTCTTTTCAGTCTAAGCGTTGATGGCTCCGATAGCGTTTGTTTTCGAGCTTAACCAAGAGACACCAAGAAAGGCGAGACAGTCCAAAATATGTTCCGAGTTAAGCCGTTCACGCCTTTCCAAGCTAACGCCGAAGGACGTGCCAAATATCTGCACCCGGATGCGGAGTTGACCACGCCCGTGACTCCATATTGTCCCTGAACACGCATTTCGTCCAGGGGGGCAGGGGCGGCGGTGGTGGTGGGTGTCAGGACCGGTATCACGGACCAGGAATAATAGGACAACACCGAGGGCCCCACAAAACAACTGACAAGAGATCGACGAAGCAGGGATCTAAACTAAATTAATGGAGGAATACGAGAAATAGTATAATATGAACAAGGAAGTAAGGATCGGTATCACGGACCAGAAATAGCAGGACATCACCGAGGCCCCCCACAGGAAACACATTTACAGGGAAGCAAAATGAGAATAGAGGGGTAAGGGACGGAAATCATGACAGAAATGGAGAAACAGAAACAGGGGTTCAACAGACTTACAGGTGCAGGATATAAGAATCACAGGGTCAGAGGATAGAAATCAGTTGTGGAGAACTAAACATGACGGCAATAGCAACAGGAGACATTAGACTTACAATGAATGAATTAAGCATCGGAGAGTTATGTGGGACGGAAATCAGGAGTGGAGAAATACATGTGGAATAAAGAGTATAACATGGACTGGAAAGTTAGAACTGGTATCTTGGGCCAAGAATGATACGACAGCACCAATACCAACACAATACAACTGACTTACGAGAGAAGGAAATAAGGACCAAGACTATTGGACAGTAGTCAAGAATGAAGAGCTACTGATGATAAAATTAACAAGAGCTTTAGTAGATATAAAAGTTATAAATTGTAATGCCTAACACGGACTCCGAGCAAGAAATGGCAAATCAAGAGTTTCAAGTATGGAGAGCTGTACAAAATAAAATAAGCAGAGAACGATATAGAAAAATAATAATCAAGAGCAGTTAAAACGAGAACAGGTGAAAAGATGATACAGTGTTAGGTTCGGGTGACTACACTGAGTTGTAGGCAAAACGGTTGTTTGTTAATAAGGAAACCAATTAATATGTAGGGTGAATACCGCAAATCCGAGCGAACAGCTGGTGGTCCGTTAGGTTGAAATGTTCCACCAAGATGTTGCTCATAAGGGCTTAAATCCATGGGGTGGAGATGAGTAACTCGTCACTCTTTCCTTTAATATCTTTATAAAAACAGCCTAGCCCCGGACCCCTACGTTCCTGATGGGGCATTAAAAAACTGCATGATAAATAAACATATAGGTAGATAAACTACAAGATTTAATAACATAAAAATATTATAATAAGACAAGAAAATGAGTTGTAGGGTCTGAGAGAGAGAGGGAGAGAGAGAGAGAGAGAGAGAAGGGGAAGTATTAAGAAATACCTGAATGCCCGCTTCCACCATGTAAGGACTGGCAGGAGACCACACTTTTGGGCCGGCTGTAGTGACCGTGAAGGGGGCACGTGAATGGCTGGGGGCGAGAAGTGTGGTGGGGGGAAGGGTGAGGGGGAGCTTGGAGGATTCAGATGTGTGGCATTCCGGGATCCATCATTATATTCTGTTCATCTGGCTGATTATGGGCATAGATGTGACAGTCCATTTTCTGAGGCCTAGCACTCTTCCTCCTCCATGCTGCACACCCTCACATGTCACCACACCGGCACTATACCTGCCGTAAATCCAGGGTATGTGCTAGAGACGTCTCATTTAGTACTTATGTAATGGTATTAGTGAGAATACTTAAATGACTTGTAAGGAAGTACGCATTCTTATCAAAATACTCCAGGCCTCCCAGTGACGAGGTATTGCTTGGTAGTTTGTAGGACATGATAAGTTTGTATGGCTGTCCTGATTAGCGTAACTTTGTACGGAGGAGCATGACAAGGGTTTGGCATTTTTTTTCTTTTTTTACATGACGGTGGTCGGACTGACTCTGTCTGATGGGCAGTTATGAAGTTAGATGTGGAAAGGTGTACTTGTGAGGCGAAACCAGGAATCCGGTTGCCCGTTTCATTGGGCAACACACTTTTCCTTGCTGTTTGGACCCTACTTCATCTCACTTGCAAGTGGGATGATGATGATGATGATGGCTGTCTTTGACATAAAGGTAATGGCGCGAGAGCAACACCATAGCACAAGTAAAGAGTTAATCATAATTTCTCCCTCTCCACTCGACCAGCTGAATTCGCTTCATTGTTTTGAATGTTTTTATTTGTTCAGCTGGTAGAATTATATACATATTTGGAAAAGTTGTTCTGGGGAGAGAGACAATAATTTTGGAAAGACTGATACATGGAAACAGTCCAAACTGGGTCGAAGCTGTTCCATCTTTTCAATTGAGAATAAATATTTTTTCAGTCGGCGCCTGAATCAGCGGGCCACGCACCCACTCACAGTTTCTCTTATTCTCTGGCCTTCCAACTGGTATACGCCACTGGCTTTATATGTCTGCCTGCACAGGGAATGAAACTGAGTAGGAGTGGCAGGAAACACTGAATCCAGTTACAGGGCTGTAGATTTTATTTTGTCTGTCAGGCAACTCGAACGGATCTTGAATTTGACTTTCTTTTGTTTATTTATTTTTTCTTGGAGGGAACAGTTATTGCAGACTTCTAGCCCTTTGTTTCTGCTTCGTTGCAAAAATAACTATTGAGAGGGAAACTTAACAATTTGGACAAGAACTGGGGGGAAAAGAAACATTCCTTCAAGTTTGAGATTGGAAGAAAATTTAGAACAGCAATCATTCGTACATCCATTTTCTGGCATTATTTTTGTCAGGTGTTTCATCAGTGTGTAGACAATATTTATCTTTTTTTTTTTTTTATTGCCAAGACGTCCTTGTTATCTCGACGGTTAGACTGACGGATGTGGTTGGTAAGTGAGGGAGTTTGAGTCTTTCCCTGCAGAGGTTATTTTCACATTTCATTATTAGGTGTGAAAAAAGTTCATGACGATGATGATGATGATGGTAGTGGTGATGATGATGCTGAAGATGATTGTGGTGGGGGTGATGGTGGTGGAGGATGATCGTGCCACAACACTCAACTGATACTCCAGTTTGTTACTCACGATCATCGTTTCATTAATACCTTCATCAGCGGCATTTTATTTTTTATTTCTATTTTCATTTCTTTTTTGGAATACAAGGAAAATGGAACCAAAGACTAGAAACCTACGAGGCTGTTCCCTCCAAGAAGATGGGAAAAAAGCTAAAATCAAAATCCGTTCATTTTCCAGCAGTCCACCATCCTCCTTTCAGCGGATATCTAGGGACTTGGGGAACGCTGATACGACTATAACTAGGCAGTAGAGTCACGCGGTTATTATTTCAGTACCACCACGTGAAGGTGTCCCTCTCCAGTACAGACTGAAGGGGTTAAAACGAGGTTTAAAAAATTAGGCAGGTCCAGATTCACAAACTTAGATTCAAACTGCCTTTGTAACTGAAATTTAAGTTTGCAGGATGAAAAAAAGTTTCTGCTCTCTCCTCGCCCAGCCCTTCCTGGAATTAAATGAACAAATGAAAAAAAATCAAACTTACGAAATGGAATTAATCGTAAGTGTGTTTGTGAATTCGGGTTCAGTAGTAGGCTAGATGGTGGTGTTTCGTGTGAGTTTAAAATATCCCTGGCTCTGTCACTCCCTGTCCCTGCCCGTCCCTGTCCCTGTTCCTTTCCTTGTCTGCCCCTGCCCCTCACCCCGTCCCTGTCCCTGTCCCTGTCTCTGTTCCTGCCCCTGCCCCTCTTCTCGTCCCTGTCCCTGTCCCTTTCCTTGTCCGTCATTCTTCGGTCTCGCTTTGATTCTTTAGTATGATGATGTTTTACTAACCGCTTAGTAAGTTTAAGGGAGAATCCTCGTTGTAAAGAGGTTAGAAATAGTTTCCAGTAATCCCTTCAGTCTGTGGACACATCAAGTACTTTATTCTGGTCGGCCCCAGACGATTTTCTTCAAGGTAAGGGGTTAGAAATATCAGATAACCCCTTCTGCCCGAGGGGGGGTACTTTAGAATTTATTCTGAGTAACACCAGACGATTATATTTAGTTCAGGAGAGACCATTCGTAGTGCAGGGGTTAAGGAGAAAAGAGGTATATCACATCAGAATAAAAGTGCCTTATACAGTAGTACAGGGCTAAACCTCTATCAAGGATATATTACGTTAGAGTATATTACGTCAGACTTATAGAGCCTTACGATACGAGGCTAAAACTCTTTCACCGTTTTATAAGAAGGGCTACACCATTACGTCACACAGGAAGCGCCTTTTGATGTAAGAATAAAGTTCCTATACAAGAGCGTTAAAAAAAGATTACATTACGTCAGACAGAGAGCGCTTTCGTTTTCGAGAGAGAGAGAGAGAGAGAGAGAGACTGTATTACGACAGCGCCATACGATACGAAACTGAAGCTCCCCGGAAAGCAACATGCGCGGGGGTCACGTGCCTGCTCGCCCGCGTTAGCCTTGGATGAATTTGGCCTCAAGGTGAACCAGAGCAGCAAGTTCTCCAGGATAGTGTGTGTGTGTGTGTGTGTGTGTGTGTGTGTGTGTGTGTGTGTGTGTGGTATTTTTATGTAACAGCAGGGGGGGGGGGAGGTAAGGGTTATCCAGGGGTTGGGTGTCATGGTGATGTATGGAACTGAAAAACATTTTGGGTAAGTGAAGGAGAGACCATGAAGTGTAGTTAAAGAGACTCCCTAGCACCTTTTCCTTAGCGACTTCTTTATGGATACGGCTGGTTATTACTCCCCCTAGAGAAGCAATAGTGTAATCGTCTGCGTCTCTGTGTGTCTATGTGTCTGTTTGTGTGTCTATCTGTTACCAAAATATCTTAAAATCAAGTGGGCAAATTATATCCATACTCTGTGGGCAGTATCCTGGGATATGTGGCTTGAACTGATTAGATTTTGGTGAAGCTGCGATGATATACCTCCCATTGCCAGAGGGCCTTAGTCAGAACACATTTTTACTCATATCACTGCAGCAGATCGAGATACTACCTTGAAATTTTGTATTTCTTTAGACAAAACCCTCCTTTATCATGGCCTCTAAGGAAATTGAAAAAAATCGCAAAATTCATTAAAGATAGTAGGGCACAAAAAGCATTACTCATTCAGGATTTCCATTACCTTCATCTTACAGGAATTCCTTTGACTACTAGGTAGTGGCCACACAGAGGCTTACCCATTAGCGATTTTACACTCCTAATCTAACACTAAGGCCGACTCACAGACTAATAAAACATTGTGAGAAACAAAATTATCCTATAATTTATACCTCCATGCTACAAAAACATATGGCAAAAACTATAAGAAGTGTGACCTTTTTTTCTTCGTTGCTGACCGTGTTATGTAGAGCAGCATACAGTCTAACCATTTTCTACCCTCACTAGTGTTTTAAAACTGATCACCATGATTTCAGGGGCTTGCTTAAACTTTGACATACTTCATTTTAATAACACAGGTGTTAGTCTCCTTATCAGCTGATATGTATGGGACGTCTGATAAGCCTTATGGTTATCAAGATTCCTGATAAGATGGTACAGCAGACGAAAATCACGCATGTTGAAAGAAAGAAAAAGGCGCTTAACGTGTTCCATGATAATAAGGTTGAGGTTATGGAGAATCTGAAAATTTGCATATCTAATAATCCTTCCCGCCAACCGGATTCCGAGTAACAGGGTAGCTATTTAGTCGCATGTTTATATTACGTTAGATCGGTGCCAAATGAACCTGCTGGAGATTTAATTTCCGGATAAGAGGGAACCTAGGTAAATGCATGTTTATTCTACGCCAGATAAATCTGATGGATATTGTTTCCGAATAAACAGACGTATGGATAATCGCACCCCGACTGAACCTAAAAATGCAAATAGTGTGTGGCAATATAAACAGGAAGTGAGGCATGTTGATGGCGGAGTCAAACTAAATTAACTTAACCTAACCTAATTTAATAAACCCTAACCCGGTAGTGGCAAAAATAAAAATTAAAAGATCATAATTGCGCTGAAGAGGTTAACTCCAAAACGTAAGGACTGTGTGGTAAAATAGGCGAGAAATGAGGCGTGTCATAAATAAAATGTCGCCATAGCCTAACCTTAACCTAACCAAAGCTAACTTAACTAAATCTAACCTAACTTAACCAAACCTAACTCCAAAACGCAAGGGTCGTGTGGTAAAATAGCCGAGAAGTGAGGCGTGTCGGTGGCGGAATGTCGACCTGCTGAGACCTCCGGGTTCGCTGGGGTCGATGTGAGGGCGGTCACGATACATATTTGGCGAGCAGGACGTAAGGCGACTGAAACTAGCCATTTCTTGACACCCCACACTCTCATAATGGCCAACTTAAGAAGCAGGAAGTAAGGCATTTAAAAGTGCTTATTTTTGGACACATACTTAGTAGCCAACTGTGTCTTCAGAAGCAGGACATTAGCATTAAAAACTACTTATTTCCTAATATGTACCACTCTCTTAATATCCAAGTGTACCTTAAGAAGCAGGAGGAAGGGCATTAAAAACTACTTATTCCTTAACACTTGCTAATCAACTGTCTTAAGAAGCAGGAAGTAAGCATTAAAAAGCTATTTCTTAACACCTACCACTGTTTTAAAAACCACCAAATGTACCTTAGAAAGAAACTAACACATTATTAATATCTTTAGACGATCACGATACACATTTGGTAGGCAGGACGTAAGAGAACAAAAGCATTCTGTATCGTAAGCTTTTGTGCCTTGAGAATTAGCAAAACTCAATATTAACGAGACGATCGCGACACGTATTTGGTGAGCAAGAGATAAGACACAGAAAGCGGCTATATAAAACCTCACTGTCTTTCAAGTATCAATAAAAACACTATATTAAGTAACAAGCGCAATAAGAATCATATGCAAACGTTTATAATAAATACCTGGCTGGGAAGACGTCAGAGGCCATACGCTGACTATACTGTAACACTCACCAGTATCTTAAGCTTTAATATTTCAATAAATCAGTGTAAAAAAGAACAAATCTAATATTAAACATCAGGATACGGGCACGACACATAGAGAGATAATGTATTTGGGAAGAGTAAAGCGTTAAACACTAACTAGGTATTTACATGCGATTTTTTTATTTTTTATTAAAGATGCAACAGTACCAGTCCGACATGATGAGAGTTTAAATCCGGTCTGAACGGCTGTAGCATTTCCATATTTGGGTTTAATTCCTCCATCTGAATAATTGAAGGCATTATAATAATACACACTATCTATATTTTAACATAAGCCACTCTCTTCCAAAATCACCCACACTAAGCACCAACCACAATCTCAGGCATCATCTACGATCTTCTCAAATCACCGACCATCTCAGACAACGAGCCTAATATATTTCCAGCATATCTCGCGTCTCATCAGGTTAACAGGACGGCATGAACCGGATCGAGCCATTTACATAATTTTCTCAGCAAGTCCGTCAGCCAGGGAATGTGTGAGTGTATATTTGGACCCACATAAGTAGGGCTTACAATCAAATCTTGCAAAATCTAGATTAAGCTTTTTTCCTGTATATTTGGTTTGGTGTTTTATTAGTCCTTAGTCCATAGAGTTTTTATAGAATGATCTTGTCTCTGATATATTTTTGGTAGGTCTAATTCGTGTATAAGTTTTTTTTTTCGATCTTGGTTATATATTTTGGTGATTATGTTTTCTGATGACTATGTTCTCTTTGGTGAGATTACTACCTCTTTTTGTAATGTTTTTTTTTCTTGGTGGTTATAGCTTTTGTTTTATTTTTTAATATTCTTTGCATGCTTATATTTAAAATCAATATTTGGCTGGGAGGGCGTCAGGGGCCATAATCTTGTGTTGTTTTTACCCACATGGAGTTTTCGTGGGGAATAGGATGAAGATGGTGAAGATGATGATGATAATAATGTTGATTAAGGTCTTAATTGTGTGTGTGTGTGTGGTGCGCGCGCGCTTAGTGTCTTTATTCCTTCATTTTCGTATTTATTGTCTTTGCGTTTATTTTCAGAGTGAGGATGCTGGTGGGCGTGGTGTTCCTGTCTTCCCTGGCGCTCCACCTTGCCGTAAGTTCACCTCTCTCTCTCTCTCTCTCTCTCTCTCTCTCGATTAAGTTCATTCCTGGTACCCATGCTTGCTGTATGAGTCCATTTTACTATAAAAATTCCTCCATGCAACATTTTAAGGAGGAGGCTCTGAACAAGGAATTATATTTTTGGATTTTTTTAAAATCCTGGTTGACTGTTCTTTACAGTCATTGGCTGCGTTATTGTGGCTGGATATTATTTGTTGCTGTGTAATGGTGGACGGCTGTGTGCTGTCAGTGGTTGGTTTTTGTTGCCGTGGCTGACTGCGATATTGTTGCTGCGGAAGGATATCACTGTGAACCGAGTCAGGTATTTTGTTAATTGATTCGTAGTGACAAATGGGTAAAATAGGTGGCAAGAAAACAGGAAAAAAAATGAAAAAAAAGGATAATAGATTTTTTTTTTTTTTTTACAGATCCAACTGCACATAGCCATTCTACACAGAGTGCATACGTTTAGGCCAAGACGTTCTATAAGCATAGAAACGTTATATGAATACAGAAGCGTTATAAAGAAATGTTATGGAAGTGCAGTTACAGAAATACAGGAATGGTATCGGAATACGGAAATTTTATAAAGCTACAGAAACAGCACAGAAATGGTGTACAAATAGAGAAGCGTTATGGATGTACAGAAACGTCATGGGAATACAGTCAGAAAAATTAGAGAAATGAAAAGAAAGACCCAAATCTCTTTGTTTTCCTCACCCTCGTTCTTCAAGTGTGTCGTTGACTGTGAGCTTGTGCCGTCTGGTTCCTCCTCCCATGAACCCCATGTTGTTCCCACACAGATTTTTTTTTTTAATGCTCCAAACTGAAGGTCACGCTTTATTGCTAGGGTTGTGTAAGAGGGTGATGGAGGTGTGTTGGGGTGTGTGAGGAATTTTTAGGTGCCCAGTAACGAGGTGTACTGCATTGCTGATAAAAGGCTGAGACTTGGCTATAATTGATTCGTTTTCATCTGACGAAACAGGGACACTCCCGCGACTTGACTGCTTAAGGGTAGTTGCATGAAACTCGATGAGCCTTGACTGTCAGGGAAGAATGAGTCTTTTTGAATGCTAGCCAAATCAAACTCCCAGTCTCAGTACACTTGGCCATCAATTGAGCTAAAAGGAATTAGGGGTCTTCGTCAAAAAAAAAAAAAAAAAACGTAAAAAGGTTTTGTCGACTGCCTGCGTGCTTAATCGAAAAGGTGACAATGCAAAGTCTAAACAGACGACCTTTGCCATGTATCTGTCCGCCGATATTATCATGAAAACTTTATCCTGTTGAAACCCGCCCACCGGAGTTTCCGATCATTTTCATGTTTTCCTGATACCATTTAAGTTTATTTCTGACTAGAAGAGTCACTTATGGAAAATGCATTTATTGAGAATATACAAAAGTTTTAGCCCTACTTGGATCATCTGAAAGTCGCTATAATTAATACAGGATATTCGTATTATATACTTGTTACGACTCCACTGTAAACTGCATTCCTACTTACACCAGCCTCGCGATATGCTTCTAGTCTTCTCCCCGGCAGTTCCTTTTACGGCAAACAGATCTACATGGCTCATTAGGTGTGCTCTCTCTCAGTGCTCACATTCTGGCCTTCCTCCCGCGGGGTCAAGAACCGCTTTGGCAATCTTCCTCTCTTACACATCCTCGAGATCTGAAATATCTTCCCCCCACCCTCCCCTTTTGCTTGCCAGATGTCCTACCGAACTAATGCACTCTCTACTCGCCGGAAGGAGGGCGTGTACACTCAGGGTAAGGGGAAAAAAGCTAGGTACGATGGATTTTTATGGTATGTGAGTACAATGGTTTTTGTTATCTGGGCATAGTTGATTCGTCTATAATATGGTAACATAAATAATAACGAGACAGTATGTGAAGCTTTTGTCCTTGTGGTGTTAACAGTTCAAAAGACCATTATTATAACAGCAGCAGATTTAAAGGACAAATTTAATATGCTTCATTCGCCGTGTTATACATTGCGGTGTACGAAGGACGTGAAAAATGCTGCCTAAATCTGCAAATGTGGTGCTTCGAGTTGTAAATACTATAATGACGGGCGCCATGTATTATTACGGAAATATTTAGACATGTTTCACGCAGCCACACTCACCAGCCATGCCGAGATTGCAAAAACTATAGCGATAATGCAGAAACCAGTCATATCCAGCTGGTTAGACATTTTTATTTTGTTTTATTTATTCATTTATTTGTTTATTTATTTATATTTTTGCCGAGTGTGCTTAGGATCAACGGATTCTTTTAACCAAACACGGCTAAGTAAAAGTAACAGTATTGAAGGTGATAATACCAACACAAAGTCTCATGTGACAAACCCACCCGAATATTATAGTCAGGCGTTAGCTAGACTGACCAAAGTTGTCCCGACAATGAAGGGGATTACCAGAGCCCTATAATTTTGACCACCACAAAACATGCTCTCAAACCAGTGTTACGTAAGACAGCTTTGGAAGGTGAGTGGAAGCGCTTGGGTGTATGTACCCGACAGGAATTTCTCTGATCTTATCGTCCCAGAGTCACCAGCCGACGCAGACACGGGCTGGACTGAACTTGACCGGGGAAAGAAAGGTCATTTATGCAAGCAGCAGGAGTCATGTTGACAGTCCTTCCCTCACTATATTATTTACTTTTTTTCCTTTTTTTAGTGGCTGCCGGTATAGAGTCATTCAAGCCCCTTCGCTCGCTGACGCTTTCCCTGTCGGGGGCGTCTGTGACGACGAAGCCATCAGTATTTTAAGTTTTATTACATGCATACATACATACATACATACAGGAAAAACCCAGTGTCATTGGTATACTGCAGTTGACTGAAAGTGTTTGGTCATCATCTTCATTATATTTCTTTTTAAACCTAAGGACTGAGTGAGGTAGGATACTGTAACAAGGAAAATATACAAAAGCAAGAGAATCAACAGTATGCCCAGTGAGATCCGTCAGACAATAATTCATACTTCAGAAAAGGTCTTGGAATCCTGTCTCCACCTCACAAGCCTAATATACACTTTTTTGGTGGGTTACTTTTGTTTTCTTAGCCATACTTCATATACACCTGCCACGAAAGGTCAATCCGTCGATTGTCACGTGAAAAATTCCATCGACTGCCACGTAAAAAGCAAAGGATGTCAGGCCCTTCACACGTGCTCTTACGTACGAGAAAAAAAA